>JALGBA010003951.1:0-135244 GCA_023970755.1 Azemiops feae
ATAGATAGATAGATAGATAGATAGATAGATAGATAGATAGATAGGAGAGAGAGAGATACATAATAGATAGATAGATAGATAGATAGATAGATAGATAGATAGATAGATAGATAGATAGATAGATAGATAGATAGATAGGAGAGAGAGAGATACATAATAGATAGATAGATAGATAGATAGATAGATAGATAGATAATAAGAGAGAGAGAAGGATAGATAGATAGATAGATAGATAGATAGATAGATAGATAGATAGATAGATAGATAGATAGATAGATAGATAGATAGATAGATAGATAGATAGGGATGGATAGATAGATAGAGATAGATAGATAGATAGATAGATAGATGGATAGAGATAGATATGGATAGATAGATAGATAGGGATGGATAGATAGATAGATAGGGATGGATAGAGAGATAGATATGGATGGATAGATAGATAGATAGATAGATAGATAGATAGATAGATAGATAGATAGATAGATAGATAGATAGATATGGATGGATAGATAGAGAGATATGGATGGATAGAGAGACAGGCAGAAAGGAAGAAAGAAAGAAAGAAAGAAAGAAAGAAAAAGAAAAGAAGGATTGTGCTTTCCCTGACTGGTGAGAACCGGAGACAACATCTGGGCTGCCTTGTGGTAAACAGCAGCCAGAAGCTATTTTTGCAGACGGCTGGACCCGCAGGCCCCTCAAGCTGCATCGGCAGGAAATCAGGACACCCCTAAAGAGCAGCCCTTGAGCAAAAGCGACAACTTGCTTTTCCTGCCTTGCCCCTCAAACAGGTTTGGGGGGGGGTCAGCTCCGCTGGGAGGGAGGACACCTGCAGCCGCCCGTGCAATAATTAGAGGGAAGCCAGGAGACGTCAATTCCTGGCAGGTGCAAAGGAATTTGGCCAATCTGCCATATTACCAGGTATACAGGTAGCTCTCACCTTACCACCACAATAGAGCCCCAAATTTCCATTAGAGTAGAGCAGTGCAGCGCAGCATAACATAGAACGGAACGGAACAGAATAGAATAGAGTGAGGGATAGGATAGGATAGAATAGAATTTGGAATAGAACAGAATGGAATGGAATAACAGAATGAATAGAATAGAATAGAGAATAGACTAGAGTAGAATAGAATAGAAATTAGAATAGACTAGAAATTAGAATAGAATAGAAATTAGAGTAGAGTAGAATAGAACAGAATAGAATGGGATAGGATAGGATAGGGTTTCCTGCCTGAGCAGAGGGTTGGACTAGATGACCCCCAAGGTCCCTTCCAACATCATCATCATTATTATTATTATTATTGATCATCGCACAGTCAGCCAGATGTTCAGACTGGATTTGGCATTTTTGTCTAGCTATCAAGTCCTTCCCAAGGACCTGGGATAGACAGATGTGGATGTTTGATGGTGTTATAGATCTCGTTACAGGAGCCGCCTTTTGCAATTGACTAATGGCGAATTTGTCAATGCCGATGATGGTGTTCAAGTGGTGCTCCAGTTGTTTTGGGATTGCACCCAAGGCGCCTATGACTATTGGTGCCACCCTTGCTTGCCTTTGCCACAGTTGTTCTATTTCTATTTGTAGGTCTTTGTATTTTGTGATCTTCTCCAGTTCTTCCTCTTCTATTCTGCTGTCTCCAGGCACTGCCACGTCCACTATCCAGACTTTTTTGTCTTATTGACGTTGTTGTTGTTAGCCCCCTGGTCCTTCTTTTCTCTATCTAGACTGGCCATATCCAAATCCTGCAACGGTTCTTCCTTTGTTTCAGTCTCCAGGCCTTTAATCATCTCAGTTGCTCTTCTCTGCACTTTTTTTTTTCAAAGTCTCAACTTTTCCTCTTTGCTAAGCTTCAGACGTGTGCCAAGTACAGAGTGCAGAGAAGAGCAACAAAGAGGATCAGGGGACTGGAGGCTAAAACATATAAGGAACGGTTGCTGGAATTGGGGATGTCTAGTTTAATGAAGAGAAGGACGAGGGGGGACAGGATAGCAGCTTTCCAATCTCAGGGGCTGCCACAAAGAAGAGGGAGTCAAGCTATTCTCCAAAGCCCCTGAAGGCAGGACAAGAAGCAACCGATGGAAACTGATCAAGGAGAGAAGCAACCTGGAATTAAGGAGGAATTTCCTAACAGTGAGAACAATTAACCAGTGGAACAAAAGTTGCCTTCAAAAGTTGTGAGTGCTTCAACACTGGAGGTTTTTAAGAAGAGACTGGACAGGCACTTGCCTGAAATGGTATAGGGTCTACTGCTTGAGCAAGGGGTTGGACTAGAAGACCTCCAAGATCCCTTCCAGCTCTATTCTGATTGATTGATTGATATGAAAAACAGTTGCAGGAAATGAGTACGTCTAGTTTAATGAAGAGAAGGACGAGGGGGGACATGATAGCAGCCTTCCAATATTTGAGGGGTTGCCCCAAAGAAGAGGGGGTCCACCTATTCTCCAAAGCACCTGAGGGCAAAGTCAAGAAGCAACGAATGGAAACTAATCAAGGAGAGAAGCAGCCTGGAACTAAGGAGAAACTTCCTGACAGTGAGGACAATTAATCAGTGGAAGGACTTGCCTCCAGAAGTTGTGGGTGCTCCAACATTGCAAGTTTTTAAGGAGAGATTGGACAAGCATTTGTCCGAAATGTTACAGGGTTTCCTGCTTGAGCCGGGGGTTGGTCTAGAAGACCTCTGGGGTCCCTTCCAACTCTGTTATTCTGTTTCGTCCGCGAGCGATCGAGTGTTTTGGGGCCAGAATTGCGGTTTTGGAAAGCCAGAGATTCTGTCCAGTAAACAGGAAGACCTTGATAGCCCCCGGTTGGCCTTCTCCGTCTCCCCCCCCCCCAATATGCCTTCCCCACATCCCTTTGCAGAAGCGCTGATCTTCGATCCGGCCAGCTGTTCTCCCTGGGGTCCGTCTGGAAGAAAAGAGCGCAGTGTGCAGTTGCCAGGACAGTTCAGAGGCCTTGTGGACAAACCCATTGCTCGGCCTCCTCCTTCCCCAGCTGTGTTGACAAGAGAGACAGCCAAGAACTAGGAGGTGCTTTGCCCCATGCTGCTAGTCCTCAGCGTGCTTTTGCAGCAGGACAGGACCCTTCCCACACAGTTCCCAGAAGCTGGGCCAAAAAGATTGGCTTAAAAGCAACGTTTAGCAAATCAGCGGCCTTCACTCTTTCCTGCTGTTTCTCTCTGTCCAGCAGAGAGATTTGGACTTAACAACAAGAACAATAATAAAGTTGGAAGGGACCTTGGAGGTCACCTAGTCCAACCCCCTAACCACAGTAGAGTTGTTCGTAAATGCTTTGTTTGCCATCAGAACTGTTGCAGGAATTGGAAATGTCTTAGTTTAATGAAAAGAAGGACTGGGGGGGGGTGACACGATAGCAGCCTTCCAATATTTGGGGGGGCTGCCACAAAGAAGATAGGGGGGGTCAACTTGTTCTCCAAAGCCCCTGAAAGCAGGACAAGAAGCAACGGATGGAAACCGATCAAGGAGAGAAGCAACCTGGAATTAAGGAGAAACTTCCTGACAGTGAGAACAATTAACCGGTGGAACAGCTTGCCACCCGAAGTTGTGGGTGCTTCATCATCACTGGAGGCTTTTAAGAAGAGACTCTCCAGTTTCAAATTGTATAGGATCTCCTGCTCGAGCAGGGGGTTGGACTGGAAGACCTCCCAAGGTCCCTTCCAACTCTATTCTGATTGCATAGTTTGCCTTCAGAAGTTGTTGTGGGTGCTTCATCACTGGAGGCTTTTAAGAAGAGACTCTCCAGTTTCAAATTGTATAGGATCTCCTGCTCGAGCAGGGGGTTGGACTGGAAGACCTCCCAAGGTCCCTTCCAACTCTATTCTGATTGCATAGTTTGCCTTCAGAAGTTGTTGTGGGTGCTTCATCACTGGAGGCTTTTAAGAAGAGACTCTCCAGTTTCAAATTGTATAGGATCTCCTGCTCGAGCAGGGGGTTGGACTGGAAGACCTCCCAAGGTCCCTTCCAACTCTATTCTGATTGCATAGTTTGCCTTCAGAAGTTGTTGTGGGTGCTTCATCACTGGAGGCTTTTAAGAAGAGACTGGACAGTCGCTTAATCTGAAACGGCATCGTAGGGTCTCAGGGGGCTGGACTGGAAGACCTCCAAGGTCCCTTCCAGCTCTCTTCGGATTCCGACTGAGTGCACAAGAGCCAGGACTGGGTGGGATTTGCAGAGTCAATTTGGAACAAGGACATAGAATGCTAAGCCTGGAAGGGACCTCCGAGATCTTCTAGTCTAGCCCAACCCAGCAGCCTTACAACCGACCATCCTGGCCAGTTTGTTCCCCAGCCTCTTCCATTTTCTTCAACTGGACTAGAAACGCTTCCTGTTTTTGCCAGCCTGCGTCCTCCATCCTGGGAATCTTGGCAGCAGAGACCGTGTTTTTGTGTCTCTTGTCTCATCCCTGGGGCGAAAGTGTGTGGCCTGGCTCCTTCCAGTCCCCTTCGGCCAGCATGCTCCGCCTTGCCGGGTGTGTATGTGTGTGTGTGTGTGTGTGTCTCCCAATCCTCCGTCTGGCTCGGCTGCCCAGAGAAAGCAGCTGAATCCCAAACCGCTTTGGCTTTTCAGGAACGCCGCCGCCGGGAAGCCCTTTTGCAAAATCCCTGCCGGAGCCTCACAGGAAATCGTCTGTCCAGCCCGCTGTTAAATGTGACCTGGCAGCCACCCCAACCGAGCATTCCCGGAGAATACCATGGGGGTCTGTGTTGCAGGCTGACCGACGACGGGCCGGAGCAGAGGGAGGGGGGGTTGGGAACCTCCCCAAGGACTGACCGGAGGGGAGGGGAGGATGAACAACACGCCTGCTGGCACGCCAGAGTCTCGGCCTTGAAGCACAACAAGTTCATTTTTTCATTTTTTTTTTTTTTTGTGTATGTGCAAGGAGAATTGTCTTCAGCCACTTCGCACGAATCCTCTGCTCAGCTGAGCCGGGGGAAAAAACCCGGATTATTCACACTCTCTCTCTCTCTCTCTCTCTCTCTCTCTCTCTCACACGCACGCACACACACAAACTCCTGTTTGGGGTGGTCTGGGGGCAAGCAGGAAGAAAGTGGCTGGAGGATTCGGAAGGCAGCTGGGGTTTTTTTGAAGCTCTTTTTTGGGTGGTGGAAAAGGAGACGAGGAGGCAAGAAGGCAGGAGAAGAAGCAACGGATGGAAGCTAATCAAGGAGAAAAGCAACCTGGAACTAAGGAGGAATTTCCTGACAGTGAGGACAATTAAATCAGTGGAACAGCTTCAGAAGTTGTGGGTGCTCCATCACTGGAGGATTTTTAAGAAGAGACTGGACAGCCCCCTGTTTGAAATGGTCTAGGGTCTTTGTTTGAGCGGGGGGCTGGACTAGAAGACCTCCAAGCTCCCTTCCAGCTCTGTTATTCTGTATTCCAAATGATATATGGTCTGCTGCTCGAGCTGAGGGTTGGACTAGAAGACCTCCAAGGTCCCTCGGAGGGGTCGCCCCAAAGAAGAGGGGGTCCACCTATTCTCCAAAGCTGCTTGAAGGCAGGACAAGAAGCAACGGATGGAAACTCATCAAGGAGAGAAGCAACCTGGAACTACGGAGGAATCTCCTAACAGTGAGGACAATTAAAACCAGTGGAACATCTCCAGAAGTTGTGGGTGCTCCATCACTGGAGGTTTTTAAGAAGAGACTGGACAACCGTTTGTCTGGAAAGGTATAGAGTCTCCTGCTCGAGCAGGGGGCTGGACTAGAAGACCTCCAAGGTCCCTTCCAGCTCTATTCTGATTTGACTGAGAAGGATGGCACAAGGGATAGTTTGCTGATGGATCCGGGTTTCCATCTCTGCGGCGTCTGACCCCTAGGATGGAAGATGGGGGTCCTTGCAAGGGAATTTGGGAGCCCGTGTGCCTAGATAGGTTCTGCTTTCCAGGGATGATTTTGGGAGATTTGCATTTTGGGAGATTGATTGAATCTTTTATAACCAGACTTAGTTCCAGGATTTGGCTGAAGTTTTCCTAAGCATCCCTAATTGTGGGACTTAATTCCAGAACCGAGAAGGACAAAATCTGGTTGAGTAGCAGAGACCCAACATCTCCAAAGCACCGGAAGGCAGGACAAAAAAACAAGGGATGGAAACTCATCAAGGAGAGAAGCAACCTAGAATCTAAGGAGGAAGAATTTCCCGACGGTCAGAACAATTCACCAGTGGAACTACCTGCCTCCAGAATTTGTGGGTGCTCCCAACACTGGAGGTTTTCCAGAAGGGACTGGACAGCCGTTTGTCCGAAATGGTATATAGGGTCTCTTGCTCGTGCAGGGGGTTGGACTAGAAGACCTCAAGGGTCCCTTCCGACTCGGTTACTCGGTCATCTTGCCCAGCCAGGATGCAGCGTTTCGAGGCTTGGCGTCGCTCCCTCCCTTTTCTTTCCCGTTTCCGGCTTTACAAGGTAAGGGAGCCCCAGACATCGGCAGCGCCCCCCCCAAATTTCCCTTCGGCACAGTTTTCTCCCGTTGTCGCCAGGGTGTCTTCGCTTCCAGCATGCGGCTTGGCTGGCTTGCTAGAGTCGCCTCCCGTCCTCCTCTCTCTGGGGAGCAATCTGCAACACACACACACACACACACACACACATCCTGTGCTGGTTGAATGCAATATGATGGAACTGGGATTCAGGAAATTTGGGGATTTTAAAAAGGGGTGATTTGTTTTCTGAAGGAAAAGAAAGATATTTTCCCTGTGTTAATGTCTCAGCTTCCTTCAGAGAGCTGTTGAGCCTCCTTGGACAGGAGAAGTCAGCTGTATAAGCGAATGTATAGACTCCAGAAGCCCACATGCAGTTGGCAGACCCATATGTCCCTTCACCTTCCTTCATCTGCCAGTGTCAAGTTCATTACATAGTACAGCGGGTCCTCCACTTAACGACCACAGCTGGGAGCAATTTCCATTGCTAACCAACCGGTTGTTAAGTGTGTCGCAAAGGATTTTACAAGCATTTTTTTCCACGGTTGTTAAGTGAATCACTGCAGTCGTTAAAAGTGAACCCTGCGGTCTCTAGGCAAATTCTGCTTTCCCCATTTACAGGTAGTCCTCGGCCTGCGACCACAATTGAGCCCGATCGCCGTTAAGCGGGTTTTGCCACAGTTTGCGATCTTTCTTGCCACAGTCGTTAAGTGAATCACTTAAGCAGTGGTTAAGTTAGCAACCCAGTTGTTAAGTGAAACTGGCTTCCCCGTGGACTTTGCTTGTCGGGACGTCGCCAAAAGTGATCCCTTGACCCCGGGGGACACTGCAGCCGTCCTAACTATGAGTCAGTCAGTGTCCATTTTGATCACGTGACCATGGGGATGCTGCAATGGTCATAAAGTGTGAAAAATAACTCGTAAGTCACTTTTTTCAGTGCTGGTGTAACTTTGAAAGGACACTAAACGAACGGTTGTAAGTTGAGGACTACCTGCATTTCGCTTGTCGGAAGCCGCCTGGGAAGGTCACAAATGCTGGTCACACAACCCCCGGATGCTGCAACTATACATGTCGGTTGCCAAGAGCCCAAATTTTGATCACTGACCGTGGGGATGCTACAATGGTTGTAAGTGCGAGGACTGATTGTAAGTCATTTTTTTAATGCCGAAGGGTCGCTAATTCAAGCAGTTGTAATTCGAGGCCTACTTGTAGATCAGAATTTGTATGGAAAGTCTAGATTCGGAGGCTTGTCCCTCATAAACCCGAGGACTGATTGCAAGTCACTTTTTTTAGTGCTGAATGGTCACTAACCAAGCGGTTGTAAGTTGAGGCCTACTTGTAGATCAGAATTTTGTACAGAAAGTCTAGATTTGAAGGCCTGTCAGTCATAAACCGAGGACTGATTGCAAGTCCCTTTTTTTAGTGCCGAATTGTCACTAACCAAGCCGTTGTAAGTTGAGGCCTACTTGTAGTTCAGAATGTGTATGGAAAGTCTAGATTCGGAGGCCTGTCCGTCATAAATCCGAGGACTGATTGTAAGTCACTTTTTTAAAGTGCCAGATGGTTGCTAATTCAAGCGGTTGTAAGTTGAGGCCTACTTGTAGATCAGAAAGTCTAGATTCGGAGGCCTGTCCGTCAAAAACCTGAGGACTGATTGTAAGTCACTTTTTTCAGTGACTAACCAAGCGGTTATAAGTCGAGGCCTACTTGTAGCTCAGACTTTTCACGGAAAGAGTCTGTTCGGAGGCTGTCCGTCATAAACCCGAGGACTGTTTGTAAGTCACTTTTTTTTAAGTGCCAAACTCTCAGTAACCAAGCGGTTGTAAGTTGAGGCCTACTTATAGTTCAGAATTTGTATGGAAAGTCTAGATTCGGAGGCCTATCCGTCATAAACCCGAGGACTGCTTGTAAGTCACTTTTTGTAAGTGCCAAACTCTCAGTAACCAAGCGGTTGTAAGTTGAGGCCTACTTATAGTTCAGAATTTGTATGGAAAGTCTAGATTCGGAGGCCTATCCGTCATAAACCCGAGGACTGCTTGTAAGTCACTTTTTGTAAGTGCCAAACTCTCAGTAACCAAGCGGTTGTAAGTTGAGGCCTACTTGTAGATCAGAAAGTCTAGGTTCGGAGGCCTGTCCGTCATAAACCCGAGGACTGCTTGTAAGTCACTTTTTTTCTGTCGGTCTACTTGTAGCTGAGGAAAGAGCAGATTTGAAGGCCTGTCCATCATAAATCCGCCGGCTTCGCTGGGCTCAACCTTCTGCAAACAGATGTTCCCCAAATATGTGGGAACTGCAATGTGCGGAATTCCCAAGTCGCGGAACGCCGCCTGGCAATGCTGGCCGTTGATGGACGCTGGGTGAGAAAGGCCGAGTTGCATAAGCTGCTTTCTTCCGGCCTTCTGTTGTAAACTTTCTCAGTGTTGCAATGGAAATAAGAGTGACCTGACCCAGTTCATCTCAAAACAACACCGTAGTTACTCATTGCTCATTTCCTCTCCAGACTCCTGAAGTTCGTCTCTCGCCAAGGAATTCTTGGCAAAAATAAATAAAAATAAAAATTGTTTTTAATGGGTGCAACATCTGGGCTGCGATTCCTCCAGGGAGACGACGGGGGGCGGCAGAGAGCAATTCCTGGGTTCTCTGAATGCAGACTTTGGACAGGTGTCCAGATTCGGACATGCAGGTCAGAAAAACCTGTTTTGGCTACGCTTGGGCAGGCTTGGCCAGGGTTTTTGTTGTGGAAAAATCCCACTCCTTCAAGAAACGGAGTGGAAAAAGACCGGAAGGAGAGAAAAGAGGCAGACACACCAAAAGAAGAGCCGGTCAAAAGCAGGGTGGATTTGATTTAGATCGAGTCGCTTTAAATCACGATTTAAATCACTAGTAAAAAAAGGCTTGATTTAAATCAAGCCGATTTAAATCGTAATTTTTAAAGAGCAGCTGTCATCTCTGTCCTGGTGACAGTCCCATTCACTTCAATGGGACGGCTGGAGATGTGGCAGGGACACCACAAGGTGAGGGACGTGGCGGGCAGCAGGTGAGTGGATACCCGCTAACAGGCGCTGCCAGGATGGATCTGAACCGACAGGTGCTCTTTAAATGTAAGGACTCGTTCTTGCGGCTGGTGCTTAGAATCTTTATTATTATTATTTGCAAACAAAATGAAGGTTTCCTGTTTAGAATAATAAGCTGTCGGGTTAGTAAAACAGCGGATATCAGAACCGATTTTAGGTTAGTAGGCTAATCACACGTAGTTGGAGAACTACTGAAATTCTTTTATTTAATTAAAACACTTGGGGCCTGGTACAGATGCATTTCTCTTCAAACCATCCTACAGTTTGTAGTGTACATAGAGTTGCAAAACAATGGGGTGAGGGAATATTCCTGAACTTTGTTTTATGATTTATCTCATGGTTACTCACTGTGAAATTGTGTGAATGCATCAATGCAGTGCAAGTTATTCTCAGTAATCCTCACCTCCCTCCTCCCTCAATACCTCCACCGTCCTTTCCTTCCCACTACTTGCTTTCTCCTGCTTCCGGTCGTCCGTCCCTATCGGAGTCTGGCCTTCCCTCTCGCCTCCTTTCGTCTTACTCCTTCTTGCCGTCCTTCTTGTTCTCACTTCTGCTTCTCCTTCCCTCCCTCCCTCCCTCCAATCCTTTTCTTCCCCACTCTTTGCTTTCTCCTCCCTCCCTCCCTCCTTCCTCCTTCCTTTCTTTTCACTCGTTACGTCTTCATCCTTCTTCCTTTAGTCCCCACTTCTGCTTTCTCTCCTGCCTTCCTTCATGACTGCATGCTTCCTTTTTGCGGGCACACTCTGCTTCGTCCTTCCTGCCTCCTTCCCTCCTTCCGTCTTTTCCACTCTTGCTTTCTACTTCCTTCACTTCGCCTTCCTTCCTTCATTCCTTGCTTTCTTTATTCCTCTCCACACCTCCCTCCCTCCCTCCTTACTTCCCCTCTTCTTTCATGCCGTCTTTGCCCAACTCTTCCTTAATTCATGCCCCCATGCTTGTTTGCTACTTCGTGCATTCACGACCATCTAACCTCAGCCCTCCCGCCTTCCTTTCTTTCTTTCTTTCTTTCTCCCTCCCTCCCATCCCTTCTTCCTTCCTTTCTTCCCCACTCTGCTTTATCCTTCTCTTCCTTCCTGTTCCCACTCGTGCTCTTCTTCCCCTCCCCTCCCTCCTTCCCCCGCCCCCCTCCCTCCCTCCCTTCCTTCCTTCCTTCCCCCACTCTTGCTTTCTCACTCCTTCCTTCCTTCTCTCCCTCCCTCCTTCCTTCCTTCCTTCCTTTCTTTCCCCACTCTTGCTTTCTCCTTTCCTTCCCTCTTTCATCTCTCCCTCCCTCCCGCTTATTTCAATTTTTCCCCCTCTTTTCACGCCACACTCTTTCTCCTATCCAGCTACCAGCCTCCCCGCTTCGTTGGCGGTGCCTGTCATGCTGGATTAGCTTAACGCTTGCAGGCTTCGTGCTGCACCCGGCTGGTGTCACTTTTGTGATTTCTCCAGTGCCGCTGGCACAACCGCCTTTTCCCACCCCGGAAAAATGGAGGAATTCAGCGCCCCGGGCGATGCCTGGTGTGGGCAGGCAGAGCCCCTGTGTCAGGGATCCGGGGGAACAATTGTTGTCTTTTGCAAGGCCGCTGGGTTGAAGGGACCCCGGGGCGGATTTGTCCCTTGGCCAAGGATGAACAGCTGGCTGTCCTTGGAAAGGAGACAAACAGGCTCCCAGAAAGGGCAGATGTTCAACTGGGAGAGCGGTCGAATGGCCTTCAGATAGTGATCGCACACCTGCAGCTGCAGGCCAGCTGTGAAAGAGGCACTTCCGAAGGACAGGAGCCAAAAAAATGTTTACAGATGCATCAATCATGCAAAGCAACTTGCTGATGGAGAGCTAGTAAGTCAAGGGATGGGGAGGCTAACCCCAGGGGTCTTCAAACCTGGCCCTTTTATGACTTGTGGACTTCCACTCCCAGAATTCCTCAGCCAGCGTGCACGCTGGCTGAGGAATTCTGGGAGTGGAAGTCCACAAGTCATAAAAGGGCCAAGTTTGAAGATCCCTGGGCTAACCTGAAGAGCTAGTTTTCTAGGTGCAGGGCTGCCCTTTAAACATAGGTAGCTCAGTCCTTTGCAGGAGAATTGGAAAGAAAATCAAGTCTTGAGTTTGCATGTTTATTTAAGAAATGTATATGGCCGTCTGTCTAGCGGGGGGAAATTCTGGGTGGCGGGCAACCACAATATATATATATATATATATATTAAAAAAAATAGAATTAAAAAGAAACATGTCGAGGCTTTTATAATAAACCCCCGATCAACATACAGATATAATCCTTGAATGACCCCACTGATCCTTTTTTCCAAGCTTATACAGGTAGTCCTCGACTTCATTTAGTGACCGTTCAAAGTTACAACGGCCCTGACAAATACGACTTAATAATAATAATAATAAAGTTGGAAGGGACCTTGGAGGTCATCTAGTCCAACCCCCCCTGCTCAAGCAGGAGAACCTATACCATTTCAGACAAATGGCTGTCCAGACTCTTAAAAACTTCCAGTGTTGGAGCATTCACCGCTTCTGGAGGCTGATTAATTGTTCTGTCAGGAAATATCTCAATAATAATGATGATGATGATGATGATGCTGTTAATGACCATTTCTCAGTTACGACCTTTGCAGCATCCCCGTGATCATGTGATCAAAATTTGGACACTTGGCAACTGACTCATACTTACGACCGTTGCTGTGTCCCGGGTTTATGTGAATCCCCTTTTTGCGACTTTCTGAGAAGCAAAGTCAATGGGGAAGCCAGATTCACTTAACAACCGGGTTCCTGACTTATCAACGGCAGTGATTCATTTAACAACAGTCGCAGGAAAGGTTGTAAAATGGGAGCAAACTCACTTAACAAATGTTCAATTCTGGTTGTAATTCAAGGACTGTAGTGAGAACAATTAACCGGTGGAACTGCCTGCCACCAGAAGTTGTGGGTGCTCCATCACTGGAGGTTTTTAAGAAGAGACTGGATAACCACTTGTCTGGAATGGCATAGGGTCTCCTGCTTGTGCAGGGGGTTGGACTAGAAGACCTCCAAGGTCCTATGATCCTAGGATTTTTATGAGGAAGGAAGAAAGGAAGGAAGGAAGAGAGAGAGAAGGAGGGAGGGAGGGAGATGCAGTGGCTGGAAACTCGACAGAGGGAGATCCAGCCTACAACTAAGGAGAAATTTCCTGACAGTAAGAACAATTAACCAGTGGAACTGCTTGCCACCAGAAGTTGTGGGTGCTCCATCACTGGAGGTTTTTAAGAAGAGACTGGACAGCCACTTGTCTGGAATAGTATAGGGTCTCCCGTTTGAGCAGGGGGTTGGACTAGAAGACCCCCGAGGTCCCTCCCAGCACTGTGATTCTGTTACTCTAATTGTAGTTTCCACCCAGTTGTAAAAAAGCTGGCATTGCAAAATTCACGAGAGCCGCCCCCCCCAGGACTGCTGTTTGTGCACAGCTGTTTCTCTCTTTCCCTTTCCTTCCTCTCCTCCCTTCCTCCTCCTCCTCCTCCTCCTCCTCAATTCTTCCCGATTCCCCCCTCCCCTTGCTCCATCCCACTTCCTTCAGACCAGTTCCCAGGACCCCGGGGTTGTCGTTTCCTGCACAATCGCACCTTCCCTTTCCTGCCGAAGCGGTTGTGATGCAAAATCCAGATTCTGCTTGGCACGGAGTTTTTCCTCCCAGCGACCGACCGTGAGACGCATGTGGAATAATCGTTCGGACCCCCAAACAGAAGCCCTGTTTGTCTCCCACACGTGCCCCTTTGGGGGGGGGGGAGGATGCACACCCACACCGATGGAGAGGGAGGGGGCTGTGGAGGAAGGTGCCAGCTGCTGCTCCCTCTCATGCCAGCATTGTGATACACAGAGACACACACACACACCAAGCAAAGTGGGAGGCAGGCCATGGGGTCCTGGGAAATAGGGAGCAGGCTTCCTCTCCATAGGGAAGCATTGGAGCGTTTTCAGATTGGAATAGAATAGAGCTGGAAGGGACCTGGGAGGTCTTCTAGTCCAGCCCCCTGCTCAAGCAGGAGACCCTATACCAGGGGTCTTCAAACTTGACCCTTTTATGACTTGTGGACTTCAACTCCCAGAATTCCTCAGCCAGGCACGCTGCCTGAGGAATTCTGGGAGTTGAAGTCCGCAAGCATGAAGGGGCCACAGTTCCCCCATGCTGGCTCAGGAATTCTGGGAGTTGAAGTCCACGAGTCATGAAGGAGCCATAGTTTCCCCATGCTGGCTGAGGAATTCTGGGAGTTGAAGTCCACGAGTCATGAAGGGCCCATAGTTCCCCCATGCTGGCTGAGGAATTCTGGGAGTTGAAGTCCACCAGTCATAAAGGGGCCACAATTCCCCCATGCTGGCTGAGGAATCCTGGGAGTTGAAGTCACAAGTCATGAAGGGGCCAGGTTTGAAGACCCCTGCCCTATACCATCTCAGACAAGGGACTGTCTTGTCTTATTTTACTTATATTCCTGATTTCTTTACTTATTTGAATCCTAAGGCGGGACTAGAATAAGCAATTCTTTCCCTTCACTGATGTTGTACAGCAGCTTACCCCTACCGGATTTCCCAGAATCCTCTGGCTTTGCATGCCAGGGGCTTCTGGGAGACGAAGTCCAGCACTTTGGAGGAGGACAAGGCGAGGGAAAGCTGGTGAGAAAACCTGGGCGGTTTCACCATGGAAGATGGGGTCATCTAGAATAGGGGTGTCCAACCTTAGCAACTTGAAGGCCGGTGGGCTTATGCAGGCTGGGGAATTCTGGGAGTTGAAGTCCGCAAGTCTTCAGGTTCTCACGGGTGGACATCCCTTATCTGTAGGGGATCCACCAACAAGGCTGAGCAGCTGTGTAATAATGAAACTTCCTCCAGATGAGTTCTAGAACCTCTAGGATGGTCTAGACATGGTCATATAATTAGTCTGCCTTGTGCTTTGGCTTCTGGAGGCGAGAAAACATACAAGGAACGGTTGCTGGAATTGGGTATGTCTAGTTTAATGAAGAGAAGGATGAGGGGGGACATGATAGCAGCGTTCCAGTATCTGAGGGGCTGCCCCAAAAACGAGGCAGTCAAGCTATTCTCCAAAGCACCAAAAGGCAGAACAAGAAGCAACCGATAGAAACTTTTATCAAAGAGATAATTAACCTAGAAATAAGGAGAAACTTCCTGACAGTGAGAACAAATAACCAAGCTTGCCACCAGAAGTTGTGGGTGCTCCATCACTGGAGGTTTTCAAAAAGAGACTGGACAGCCATTTGTGTGAAATGGTAGAGGCTCTTTTGCCAGAGCAGGGGGTTGGACTAGAAGACCTCCAAAGTCCCTTCCAACTCTGCTATTCTGTTCTGTTCTATTCTATTCTATTTCTTATTCTATTCTATTTCTTCTATTCTATTTCTTATTCTATTCTATTTCTTATTCTGTTCTATTCTATTCCATTCTATTCTCTATTCTGTTCTATTTTCTCTTCTCTTCTCTTCTATTTTCTCTTCTCTTCTATTCCATTCTATTCTATTCTATTCTATTCTATTCTCTATTCTATTCTCTATTCTGTTCTATTTTCTATTCTCTTCTCTTCTATTTTCTATTCTCTTCTCTTCTATTCCATTCCATTCCATTCCATTCCATTCTATTCTATTCTATTCTATTCTATTCTATTCTATTCTATTCTATTCCCCCTTCTCTCCTCCCCTCCCCTCCCCTCGCCGCCTCTTCCCTTCCCTTCCGTTCTCTGCCTCTACGGGCAACGTCTAGCTCTTCCAGACGCTTTAGGTGAGGACCTGGCATTCCTTCAGGAGCGCTTCCTCTTTCAGACCCAGCTCCGTGGTCCTCCTTGGTGGCTGCCCAGCCTGACGTGGCTCTTCCTTTGCAGAAGCTGAGCTGTGGCATGCAGACTGATGAAGGCACCGACTGGTTATTCGAACTCCTGACCGAAGTCCAGCTTCAACAGTACTTCCTCCGCATCCGCGATGACCTCAACGTCACTCGCCTCTCGCACTTCGAGTATGTCAAGAATGAGGACCTGGAGAAAATCGGAATGGGGCGACCGGGTGAGTGGGTCCTTCGGCCCTAACCCACCTCTCCGGACCTGGCAGTTTTGCAAAACTTAAGGTGGAATTCACAGAGTTTTGTAAACGTGCAACTGTCATTTCGGAGGCCAAACTTTCTTTTTTGCTAAGTGAGCAAAAGTTGTTAAGTGAATTTTGCCCCGTTTTACGACCTTTCTTGCTGCCGTTGTTAAGTGAATCACTGCAGTTGTTAAGTTAGTGACACGGTTGTTAAGTGAATCTGGCTTCCCCATTGACTTTGCTTATTATTATTATTATGTTCCGCTACTCGGAAAATCTTATATTTTAAGGAGCTACCTGGTTGACACCTAGGATGCTGGTAGCAACCCGTGTCAACCATTGGCGCCAGCCAATTTGAATGTTCAGTTGACTGAGGTTCAGGTTTAATGAATAAAAGATAATAATAATAATGATGATGATGATGATGATGATGTAAAAATAAAGTTAGAAGGGACCTTGGAGGTCATCTAGTCCAACCCCTTGCTCAGGCAGGAAACCCTATATACCATTTCAGACAAATGGTTGTCCAGTCTCTTCTATTCTAGAATAATAATAATAATAAAGTTGGAAGGGACCTTGGAGGTCATCGAATCCAACCCCCTGCTCAGGCAGGAAACCCTGGCCTACACCATTTCGGACAAATGGCTGTCCAGTCTCTTCTTAAAAACGTCCAGTGTTGGGGCATTCACAGCTTCTGGAGGCAGGTTGTTCCGCTGGTTAATTGTTCTCACTGTCAGGAAGTTTCTCCTTAGTTCTAGGTTGTTTTCTCTCCTTGATGAGCTTCTGTCCGTCGCTTCTTGTCCTGCCTTCAGGCGCTTTGGAGAATAGCTTGACTCCCTCTTCTTTATTCTAATTATATTCTATTTGTAATTCTATTCTATTCTATTTTCTATTCTATTTCTATTCTATTCTTCAATATTTAGATGACCTCCAAGTTCCCTTCCAACATCATCATCATCATCATTATTATTATTACTATTACTATTATGTAGAAGAGAACTCACAGCGCCAACCTTCTGCAATGTTGGTGGAATTACCTATCCCCAAAAAAACTTCCAACGTGGAGCAAATGCGTAGAATGAAACATCTGGAGAGGAGTTGATATTTCTTTTCCTGGTTTTGTGACCACTATTTGTTTGTTCCTGTAGGGCAGAGACGCCTCTGGGAGGCCGTGAAGAGGAGGAAGGCTGTGTGCAAACGGAAATCCTGGATGAGCAAGGTGAGAGAGGGGCTCTCCTGAGGACTAGAAAGCTGTAGAATCTTTAAAAAGAAAAGTAGAAAGGTTGATAGAACTGTCTTGATCAGGAGTCGCAATAATGGAGGAGAAAGGTACGAGCGACCTTGACTGTCTTTGAAAAATGATAATCGGATCAGATCGTGATTTGGTTAGTCCTGGGATAGAAAAAAGTGAAGGGAACGATTGGTCCATTAGTGGGTGAAAGTGGCAAGAAGGTGACAAGCAACAGGGAGAAAGCAGAACTATTTAACTCGTTTTTTGCATCTGTCTTTACACAAAGGGAAAAAACAGACCAACCTACCAAAAATAGTGCCATAAAAAACAGAATAGAAACACAAGTTAAGATAGGCAAGAAAATGGTAAGTGAGCACCTGTCCAGCCTAGACGAGTTCAAATCACCAAGACCAGATGGATTACACCCCAAGGTTCTCAAGGAACTGGCAGATGTGATCTCAGAACCACTGAACTATATTTTTCAAAGATCCTGGAGCACCGGGGAACTACCGGAGGACTGGAAAAGAGCTGATGTAGTTCCCATCTTCAAAAAAGGGGAAAAAATGGATCCAGGAAATTACAGACCTAACAGCCTGACCTCAATACCTGGGAAGATTCTGGAAAAGATAATCAAACAACGAATCAGCGAACACCTAGAGGCAAACAAAATCACTACTAAAAGCCAACACGGGTTTGTCAAAAACAGATCATGTCAGACAAACCTTATTGCATTCTTTGACCAAGTGACAAAATTAGTGGACCAGAGGAATGCTGTGGATATAATTTACTTGGACTTCAGTAAGGCATTTGACAAAGTAGATCACAACCTACTACTTGATAAGATAGAAAAATGTGGGGTAGGCAGCATCACCACCAGATGGATTCGTAGCTGGCTGACCGGCCGTACTCAGTGTGTGGTCCTCAATGGAACCACATCTACATGGAGGGAAGTGTGCAGTGGGGTGCCCCAGGGCTCTGTTCTGGGCCCAGTGCTCTTCAACATCTTCATCAACGATTTGGACGAGGGGATAGATGGGGAACTCATCAAATTTGCAGACGACACCAAGCTGGCAGGAATAGCCAACACTCCAGAAGTTACAGGCTTAAGATACAGGAGGACCTGGACAGACTTGAACACTGGGCGCTATCTAACACAATGAAATTCAATGGTGAAAAAAGTGAGGTTCTACATTTAGGCAAGAAAAACCAAATGCACAGGTATAGTATAGGGGGTACCTTGCTCAATAGCAGCAACTGTGAGAGGGATCTCGGAGTCCTAGTGGACAATCATTTAAATATGAGCCAGCCGTGTGCTGCAGCTGCCAAAAAAGCCAACACAGTGCTGGGCTGCATTAACAGAGGGATAGAATCAAGATCACGCGAAGTATTAATACCACTTTACAATGCCTTGGTAAGGCCACACTTGGAATCCTGCATCCAGTTCTGGTCACCACGATGTAAAAAAGATGTTGAGACTCTAGAAAGAGTGCAGAGAAGAGCAACAAAGATGATTAGGGGACTGGAGGTTAAAACATACAAAGAACGCTTGCTGGAATTGGGTATGCCCAGTTTAATGAAGAGAAGGATGAGGGGGGACATGATAGCAGCCTTCCAGTATCTCAGGGGTTACCACAAAGAAGAGGGAGTCAAGCTGTTCTCCAAAGCGCCTGAAGGCAGGACAAGCAGCAACGGATGGAAACTAATCAAGGAGAGAAGCAACCTGGAACTAAGGAGAAACTTCCTGACAGTGAGAACAATTAACCAGTGGAACAACCTGCCTCCAGAAGCGGTGAATGCTCCAACACTGGAAGTTTTTAAGAAGAGACTGGACAGCCATTTGTCTGAAATGGGATAGGGTTACCTGCCTGAGCAGGGGGTTGGACTTGATGACCTCCAAGGTCCCTTCCAACTTTATTATTATTATTATTATGGCTCACCACCAGGAAATCCCAGGACTGCTAAGTAACTTGGGAAAGTTGAAATTTACACTCTTAAGAAAAGACAATGGCAAACAAGGTTGGTTGCCAAGAAAAGAGAATCAGTTAATAAAAATAAACTTTTTAGAGAAAAGTACCAGAGTTACACCTATGGTGTTATTACACTACTAAGTGAGTACATAGGGGTGTGAGGTTATGTACACATGTGCACCTACATTAAATCTGATACCGGTCAGTGATAGATAAGGCACAACAGGAGGTTAGGGTAAGCACATTGGAAGAAATACAGGAAAAGAAAAATTAAACTGAGAAAATCAGAACGTTAAGACAAAACATTAAGAAAATAAGGCCAAAACCCTATTTTAGTGAACCTAGAAGCCAGGAGATGGTGAGTTCTAGTCCTGCCTTAGGCACAAAAGCGAACTGGGTGTTTTTGGGCTAATCACCAGGAGATTCTGAGTTCGAGTCCCACCTTAGCCATGAAAGCTGGCTGGGTAACTGGGCCAATCACCAGGAGTCTCTGAGTTCGAGTCCCACCTTAGCCATAAAAGCTGTGTGGGTGACTTTGGGCCAATCACCCGGAGACTCTGAGTTCGAGTCCTGCCTTAGCCATGAAAGCTGGCTGGGTAACCTTTGGCCAATCACCTGGAGACTCTGAGTTCGAGTCCCGCCTTAGCCATGAAAGCCAGCTGGGTGACTTGGGGCCAGTTGCTCTTTCTCAGCCTGAACCCACCTCACAGGATTGTTGTAGAGGGGAAAAGCAGGAGGCGGGAGAGAGATTTGAATTACACGTAATGTAAGGTGGGATAAAAATATATGGTTCTCATCCCTAACTGTGGTCCTGGGCTTGGGCCCTTCGGGGTCCCCACAGGTGTTCAGCGGGAAGCGCCCCGACTCGGAGATGCCCCCGCTGCCCCCGGGTCTCCTGCCCAAGCAGCCCAGCCCGGTGGCCCTGGAGGAGGCCCAGCAGCAGGCCTTGACCTGCCTGATCAGCGAGAAGGACCTGGTGCTGCTGGAGAAGCTGGGCGACGGCTCGTTCGGGGTGGTGCGCCGCGGGGAATGGTGCGCCCCATCGGGCAAGGTGGTAAGCGAGGATGGGGGAGGCCTGGGTGCTTGCAGCTTATATATATATATATATATATATATATATATATATATATATATATATATATATATATATATATATATATATATATATATATATATATATATATGTGTGTGTATTTCTATATTTGTGTGTATATATATATATATATATATATATATATATATACACACAAATATAGAAATACACACATACACACACATTAATTTACTGGTATTTACACTTTGTGTATACATGTGTGTGTGTGTGTGTGTATGTGAATATATACATACACATGTATGTATACATGTGTATATGTATACGCACACAAACATACATACAAATATATACACACACATATATATACTAAAAAGGTAAATAAATACCAGTAAAAGTTTGTGTGTGTGTTGTATGTTTATCTTTTATAGTTGTAAGCCACACAGAGTTACTCTGTAGTAAGATGGGCAGCCAATAAATTTTATAAATAAATAATAAATACTTAACTCCTGGGAATAAGGTCAGTCCAGGAATGGGTTACATATATACGTGTGTGTGTGTGTGTGTGTGTCATACACACAAATATATAAATACACACACATACACATTAATTTACTGGTATTTACACTATACATATGTGTGTGTGTATGTGGATATATACATACACATGTATGTATACATGTGTATATACGCACACACATATACATACAAGTATATAAATACACATATACACACATATATTTATACTAAAAACGTAAATAAATACCAGTAAAAGTTTGTGTGTGTGTGTCACACATATATATATATACACACATATAAATACACACATTAATTTACTGGTATTTACACTACATATGTGTGTGTATGTGGATATATACATACACATGTATGTATACATGTGTATATGTATACACACTCATATACATACAAATATATAAATACACATACACACACACATACAGTATATACTAAAAACGTAAATAAATACCAGTAAAAGTTTGTGTGTGTGTGTTTATCTTTTATAATTGTAAGCCACCCAGAGTTACTCTGTAGTAAGATGGGCAGCCAATAAATTTTATAAATAAATCATAAATAAACAGAAGGAAGTCTATAGGAAAAGGGAGCAACGGTCAGAATGAAAATAATATTGCAAGTAGTTCCCGACTTATGACCAAAACGGAGCTCCAGATTTCTGTCACTAAGTGAGACAATTTGTTAAAGTGAGTTCGCCCCCCCTCCATTTTACAACCTTTCTTGCCACAGTTGCTAAGTGAATCCTTGCAGTTGTGAAATTAGTAACACAGTCATTAAGTGAATCTGGCTTCCTCATTGACTGTTTGTCAGAAGGTCACAAAAAGGGATCACATGATCCCAGGACGTGGCCACCATCATAAATAAAGCCTCAGTATAAAACAGGAGTGGGCAACTATGCCCCTTTTACAACCTGTGGACTCCAACTCCCAGAATTCCTACGCCAGCCCTGCCTGTACGACCTGCGGACTCCAACTCCCAGAATTCCTAAGCCAGCCCGGCTGGCTCAGGAATTCTGGGAGTTGAAGTCCCCAGGCCATAAAAGGGCCGTAGTTGCCCACCACTGGCGTAAAATCTACTCAGGTCTTACTCTGCTGGTTAATCTTGAAAAGGCCCGGAATGAATTCTAGATCCTGTGCGAGATTGATCGCCCTTTTCCTCTTTGCCTTCTTCCCTCTGCAGCTGAACGTGGCGGTCAAGTGTCTCAAGACGGATGTCCTGAACCAGCCGGAAGCCCTGGACGACTTCATCCGGGAAGTCAACGCCATGCATTCCCTGGACCACGTCAACCTCATCCGCCTCTACGGGGTGGTGCTCTCCAATCCCATGAAGATGGTGAGGAGGACCGGGCAGGGCTCCGGAAAACTGGGGAAGGCGCCCCCCGTGAGCGTCCTCCCCTTGTAAGGAAGGGGGCAGGGGTGAACATGTCAGAAACGGTGAAGGGAATCCTGCTTGGGCAGGGGGTTGGACTAGATGACCTACAAGGTCCCTTCCAATTCTGTTATTCTATTCCATTCCGTTCTATTCATTCCTCCAATTCTATTCTATTCTATTCTATTCTATTCTATTCTATTCTATTCTATTCTATTCTATTCTATTCTATTCAATCCATATCCTGTTATTAATTTTTACCCAATTTTTAGTTTCTCATCAATATTCCAATTTAACCTTTGATATTTATAATTTTCAAGCCTTAGGTAACCAAGATTTCCCTTGCCTCAATTCATAACAAAATCTAATATCCAGAATACATATTTTGTCTATTTGAAAGTAATCTTGTTCTATTTCCTAAAAGTTATCTATTTCCCACCATATTAAATCATCTACTTAATAATGCAATATCCCCTTTAACAAATCAAAACCATTATGTATATTACCTAGGTTAATCAATAAATCAAACATATTCATAATAATTAATTTTCTTTTTCCTTTTAGGTCCAATTTTTAAATATTAAACAGATAAAAGTCCTTATTTTCAACTCATTTCCAAGTATTTTGAATCTAACGACCAGAATTCCCCTTATCTCAGCTTCTCCCTTTAACACACTAATTAATAATATGAAATCCCCTCTAATAAGTCAAAACCCCAATTTTCTTCCACCTTATTCTGGCTTTCTTCCTTTGCCAACTAGGCTTCCATATCAGTGCTTTTAGATCGTCAAATAGATCTCCCTCTATTATTATATATGTTATTTGAAATAAAGGAGACCATTTAGTTGCCATTTTTTTGGGAAGGACTGGCCCATTTGTATTCGTTAAGTGGTCTCCCTGTTATTCCAATTCCCTGTGCTTGCCCTGATATGTTTGTCTTCCATATGTAAGCTTCTTCAAACTAAATCCAGTATTACACCCTATTGGAACTGGACAGCTTAGAAATTCAAATAAATAACAGTCAATGATCTAGGGCCGTGCTCCTCCATCTCAGCAACTTTAAGATAGGTGGACTTCAACTCCCAGAATTCCTCAGCCAGCGTGGGGGAACTATGGCCCCTTCATGACTCGTGGACTTCAACTCCCAGAGTTCCTCAGCCAGCGTGGCTCAGCTTGGAAACCTCTCCCTTTCCCCTCAGCATGGCTGGCTCAGGAACTCTGGGAGTTGAAGTCCACGAGTCATAAAAGAGCCAAGGTTGCCTACCCCTGCCCTAGGGGAACGATGGCCCCTTCATGACCCGTGGACTTCAACTCCCAGAATTCCTCAGCCAGCATGGGGGAACTATGGCCCCTTCATGACTTGAGGACTTCAACTCCCAGAATTCCTGAGCCAGCATGGCTCAGCTTGGAAACCTCTCCCTTTCCCCTCAGCATGGCTGGCTCAGGAATTCTGGGAGTTGAAGTCCACGAGTCATAAAAGAGCCAAGGTTGCCTACCCCTGCTCTAGTACATCCTCTCTTCTTCCAGTAATACACATTTTCCCACAATAAGCAAATGCAATTCTTATTGTTCTTATTGTTCTTCTGGGCTGTGTCGCCCCTTTGCCGCTCAGGTGACGGAACTGGCCCCACTGGGCTCGCTGCTGGACCGTCTTCGCAAGAACCTGGGGCACTTCCTGATCGCCACCCTCTGCCAGTACGCCATCCAGATCTCCCGCGGCATGGCCTACCTGGAGTCCAAGCGCTTCATCCACCGAGATCTGGCCGCCCGGAACATCTTGCTGGCTGCGAATGACCTGGTCAAGATCGGCGACTTCGGGCTCATGCGGGCCCTGCCCAAGAACAACGACCACTACATCATGCAGGAGCATCGCAAGGTCCCCTTTGCGTGGTGAGGGTCTCTTTCCCTCCCTCCTCGCAAAAGACCCTGCGCTGCGTTCACACGGCGTGCTGAAACAGCGTTATTGCGGGGTCCTGGGCTGGTCTCTGAGCCTGCTTGTTTTCTTGCGGACGTTTCATGACCCAACTAGGTGGCATCATCAGTGCTAGAAGGGAGTGGGGTTTGCAGAGAGGAGGAGGAAAGGGAAAAGGAAAAGACTAGGACTGTGGGGTCCCTGGTGCTCTCTGAGCTTGCTGGTTTTCTTGCAGACGTTTCATGACCCAACTACGTAACATTATCAGTGCTAGTCTGATGACGTTACACTAGTTTGATAATGAAACATCCGCAAGGAAACAACCAAACTCAGAGAGCACCAAAGACTCCACAGTCGTAGTCCTCCTCCTCCTCCTCACAAACAACCAAGCTCAGAGAGCAGAAAGGACCCCACAGTTCAACACTGAGCTAAAATATTAACTTCTGTCGGAACCTTTTATCCTAATTAACCCGCTTTCTCTGTTCACAAATGCCCTGGAGTAGCGGCATCTGCAGGGAGAATCAGGGCTGAGAGAGGGACTAGCCCAAGGTCACCCAGCTGGATTTCATGTCTAAGGCAAGACTAGAACTCACAGTCTCCTGGTTATTGGCTCAAAGACTCCCTGCTGTTTTTTGTGGCTAAAGTGAAACTAGAACTCCCTGTCTCCTGGTGATTGGCCCAAAGTTACCCAGCTGGCTTTCATGCCTGAGGTTGGGCTAGAACTCCCTGTCTCCTGGTGATTGGCCCAAAGTTACCCAGCTGGCCTGGTGCTTAACCACTAGACTATGAGCGTGCATCCCTTGCTTCTCAACTAACCAGGTTAAGGATTCGAGACGTGCTCCCTGGCACTGCGCAACCACAGCTTGATGGGAATCGGAAGGACTCCTCTCTTTTTCAACTCTAGGAGTAGATTTGGGGGGGGGGGAAATCGGTGGGTCTTGAAGAAGCCATGTCATCTCAAGGGCGTGACCAGATCTCTTTGTCTGCTTTCTCTCCCCCACCTGGGCTGTCCCCCCTCCCCATCACGGATCAGGTGTGCCCCGGAGAGTCTGAAGACCCGCACTTTTTCCCACGCCAGCGACACCTGGATGTTTGGCGTCACGCTCTGGGAGATGTTCACTTACGGACAGGAGCCGTGGGTTGGCCTGAACGGCAGCCAGGTAGGATGGGAGAAAAAAAAAACCAGGGTGTCTGCAGGGAGTCCGTGACGTGGGACCCCCCACGGACCCCCAAAGTTTCTACTGCTGCTAAGCGGGACCCTCGGTGTGAGTTTTGCCCCGTTTTGTGACCTTCCTTGCCGCTGTTGTTAGTAAGTAAGCAGGAGAAGAAGCAACGGATGGAAACTAACCAAGGAGAGAAGCAACCTAGAACTAAGGAGAAACTTCCTGACAGTGAGAACAATTCACCAGTGGAACTCCTTGCCTCCAGAAGTTGTGAATGCTCCAACACTGGAAGTTTTTAAGAAGAGACTGGACAGCCATTTGTCCGAAATGGTATAGGGTTTCCTGCCTGAGCAGGGGGTTGGACTAGATGACCTCCAAGGTCCTTTCCAACTTTATTATTATTATTATTATAGTTAGTAACACGGTCATTAAGTGAATCTGTTGACTTTTGTCAGATTACTGTCATTAAGCGAGACGTTTCTTAAGTGAGTTTTTTCCCCGTTTTGCGACCTTCCTTGGCACGGTCATTAAACAAATCAGTGCAGTTGTTAAAGTTAGCAAGATGGTTGTTAAGTGACTCTGGATTCCCCCCTTGACTTTGCTTGTCGGAAGGTCGCAAAAGGGGATCACGTCTCATACACACACACACACACACACACACACACACACACACACACACACACACAAACACCCCGGGACACTGTGACCGTTATAAATAGGAGCCGATTGCCAAGGGTCTGGATTTTGATCACGTGACCACGAGGACGCTGCAAACGGTCCTAAGTCGCTTTGGTTAGTGCCGTTGTAACTTTTGAGCAGTCACTAAATGAACCGTTGTAAGTCGAGGACTTCTGTTGTCTTTTTGATCAAAGGTTGGAAGCAACTCTGGGCCACTCTGAAACTTTCTGTTTCCAAGGAACTGGCGGGTCTCTCTGGAGTCTCCTTTTCCAGATCGCTCAGGATTCAAGGGATCTTGGAGGTCATCTAGCTCAACCCCTGCCCAGGCCAGGAATCCTCACTGAGCATATTTTACAGGACAGCCTTTGAGATAACAACTAGTCCTCGACTTAACGGCCACAAGGGAGCCCAAAATTTCTGGGGCTAAGCAAGACAACGGATAAGTGAGTTTTGCCCCATTTTACGACCTGTCTTCCCGCCGTCGTTACGTGAATCCCTGCAGTTGATAAGTTCGTAATCTGGTTGTTAAGTGAATCTGGCATCCCCCCATTGACTTTGCTCGGCAGAAGGTCGCAAAAAGGGGGATCAGGTGACCCCCCGGGGACACTGCGACCGTCATAAATATGAGTCAGTTGCCAAGCGTTTGAATTTTGATCACAGGGCCATAGGGTTGCAGCAACGGTTGTAACTGTGAAAAACGGTGACTTTTTTCAGTGCCGTTGTAAGTTTGAATGGTCACTAAACAACAACAACAACAATAATAATAAAAATAGGAACTGCTTCCATCCTGCGACGAGATCTGTAATACCATCAAACATCCACATCTGCCTATCCCAGGTCCTTGGGAAGGACTCGATAGGTAGACAGAAATGTCAAATCCAGTCTGAACATCTGGCTGACTGTGTGATGATCAATAATAATAATAATAATGATGATGATGTTGGAAGGGACCTTGGAGGTCATCTAAATATTGAAGAATAGAATAGAATAGAATAGAATAGAATTACAAATAGAATAGAATAGAATAAAATTACAAATAGAATATAGAATAGAATAGAATATAGAATAGAATAGAATATAGAATAGAGTAGAATAGAATAGAATAGAATATAGAATAGAATATAGTAGAATAGAATAGAATAGAATAGAGTATAGAATAGAGTAGAATATAGTAGAATAGAATATAGAATAGAATAGAATTACTAATAGAATAGAATAAAACAGAATTGCAAATAGAATAGAATAGAATAGCAAGGAGTTGGAAGGGACCTTAGAGATCTTCTAGTCCAACCCCCTGCTCAGGCAGGAAACCCTGTGCCATTTCAGACAAATGGCTGTCCAGGACTTCCCCTAACACTCACAGGCGGGATCTGGCAGCCTTCCAAACAAAACACCTGGCTGGCTCTCCTTAAATCCCGCTTTTGTCCCGGCAGATTCTGCACAAGATCGATAAGGAAAGCGAACAACTGGGCCGGCCGGAAGATTGTCCCCAGGATATATACAACGTCATGTTGCAGTGCTGGGCACACAAACCGGAAGACCGTCCCACCTTCGTGGCTCTGCGGGATTTCCTCTTGGAGGTAACGAACCAGCCCTGGTCTCGGTCACCCACACTTTGGTCACCTCCCGTCTTGACTACCGCAATGCGATCTCCTTGAATGCCTGAACTCATAAAAATAATAGTCTGAATTAAATTGGGTAGACAAATAATCAGATAAATAATGCTTCCTTGATAGTACATATGAAAAGGAGTTCCCATCTACCTACATTACAGGCTTCCCTCCTAATTTTAGGCATTTGTACAATATGGGAATGTAATAATAATAATAACAGCAACAAAAACAACAACAACAACAAGAGTTGGAAGGGAGCTTGGAGAATGGAATGGGATAGGATAGGAATAGAATAGAATTAGAATAGAAATAGAATAGAATTAGAATAGAATATAGAATAGAATAGAATAGAATAGAATAGAATAGAATAGAATAGAAAATAGAATTGAATTAGAATAGAATAGAATAGAATAGAATAGAATAGAATAGAATAGAATAGAATAGAATAGAATAGAATAGAATAGACATCCCATGATTCACTTAATGACCACACAGCAGGGAAAACCAGCCATGTGCAGCAGCAGCCAGAAAAAGCTAATGCGATCTTCTGACAAGCCAAATCAATGGGAAATCCAGATTCACTTAACATCTGGGTTGCTGACTTAACAAATGCAATGATTCGCTTAACAACTGTGGCAAGAAAAGTCGTAAAAATGGGGGGGGGAAATCACTTAACGAAAGTCTCACTTAGCAACAGAAATTCGGGGCTCCATTGGGTTCGTAAGTCAAGAACTACCTATACCGGGGGTAGGCAACCTTGGCTCTTTTATGACTCGTGGGCTTCAACTCCCAGAATTCCTGAGCCAGCATGGGGGAACTATGGCCCCTTCATGACTCGCGGACTTCAACTCCCAGAATTCCTGAGCCAGCATGGGGGAACTGGCCCCTTCATGACTCGCGGACTTCAACTCCCAGAATTCCTGAGCCAGCATGGGGGAACTATGGCCCCTTCATGACTCGCGGACTTCAACTCCCAGAATTCCTGAGCCAGCATGGCTCAGCTTGGAAACCTCTCCCTTTCCCCTCAGCATGGCTGGCTCAGGAATTCTGGGAGTTGAAGTCCACGAGTCATGAAGGGGCCAAAGTTTCCTCCAGGCTGGCTCAGGAATTCTGGGAATTGAAGTCCACAAGTCATGAAGGGGCCAAGGTTTTCCCCATGCTGGCTCAGGAATTCTGGGAGTTGAAGTCCACAAGTCATGAAGGGGCCAAAGTTTTCCCCATGCTGGCTCAGGAATTCTGGGAGTTGAAGTCCACGAGTCATAAAAGGGCCAAGGTTGCCTACCCCTGCACTAAATCAACTGTCGTAAATTGAGGACTTACAGACGTCCCTATAAACCCTTCACCTTCGTTTCCTCAGGCTCAACCCACGGACATGCGGGCCTTGCAGGATTTTGAAGAACCAGACAAACTTCTAATCCAGATGAACGATATAATCACGGTCATCGAGGGCAGGTATTCTTTACTTTATATATCATTTTAGTTTAGTTTTTTTTTAGTGCCTTCATTATTCTTCTACATAACTCAAGGCGGCAGGCGCACCGTGTACTGCTTCCTCCTCTTTTCCGATAACGACAGCCCTGTGAGGTGGGATGGAACTAGAACTCACCGTCTCCTGGTGTTTGGCCCAAAGGCACCCAGTTGGCTTTTATACCTAAAGTGGGACTAGAACTCACAATCCCCTAGTGATTGGCCCAAAGTCACCAAACCAGCTTTCATGCCTAGGCGGAACTACAACTCACTTTTTCCTGGTGATTGGCCCAAGGTCACCGAGTCAGCTTTTATACCTAAACTGGGACTAGAACTCACGGTCTGCTGTTGTTTGGCCTAAAGGCACCTAGCTGGCTTTCAATCCTAAAGCGGGACTAGAACTCACAATCCCCTAGTGATTGGCCCAAAGTCACCAAACCAGCTTTCATCATGCCTAAGGCAGAACTACAATTCACTTTTTCCTGGTGATTGGCCCAAAGTCACTCAGTCCACTTTTATACCTAAAGCGGGACTAGAACTCATAGTCTCCAGGCGATTGGCCCAGAGTCACCCAGCAGCTGGTTTTCATATCTAAGGTGGTGCTAGAACTCACAATCTTCAGAAGGTCGCAAAATGGATCCTATGACCTTAGGACAGTGCAATCGTCCTAAATATGAGTCAGTTGTGCCAAGCATCTGAATTTTAATCACCTGACCCTGGGGATGCTGCAATGGTCATAACATTTGAAAAAGTCGTGTCACTATTTTCAGTGCCGTCGTAACTTTGAGCAGTCACTAAACAAACTGTTGTAAGTCGAGGACTGCCTGTACATTCAAGACAGTAATAATGGCTGTGTTCAAATAACATTTACCCGTATCGTGGCATTCGTTCACTTGCGGGTCCTAGGACAGCAGAAAGGGCATTTAAAGCAGACTGTTTGCTTATGGCTAGATGGCAGCAATTCACCTGCTCAGAAGCCAGAAATTAATAGAATAGAAATAGAATAGAACAGAACAGAATATAGAGTAGAGTAGAGTAGAGTAGAATAGAGTAGAATAGAGTAGAATAGAGTAGAATAGAGTAGAATAGAGTAGAATAGAGTAGAATAGAATAGAATAGAATAGAATAGAATAGAATAGAATAGAATAGAATAGAAAATAGAACATGTTAGAATAGAACAGATGGAATGGAGAATAGGATAAGATAGAATAGAGTAGAACAGAACAGAACCAGAACAGAATCTGGAAGGGATCTTAGAGGTCTTCTAGTCCAGCCCTCTGCTCAGGCAGGAAACCTGTGCCATTTCAGACAAATGGCTGTCTAGTCTCTTCTTAAAAACCTCCAGTGATGCAGCACCCACAACATCTGGAGGCAAGTTGTTCCCCTGGTTAATTGTTCTCACTGTCAGGAAATTTCTCCTTATTTCTAGGTTGCTTCCCTCCTTGATTAGTTTTCCATCCGTTGCTTCTCGTCCTGCCTTCAGGTGCTTTGGAGAATAAATGGACCCCCCCTCTTCTTTGTGGCAACCCCTGAGATATTGGAACACTGCTAATCCCTCAAAACCCGGCTTAGTGGGCTGTGTGAAGGCCTCCAGTGCCTTTGGCGAGCCCAGCTCGAGCGTGTTCTGGGATCTCAGCCAGCCTTTGGAAGAAGGAAACAAAGCTGACGGGAAGAAAGTTAGTTTTGGAAAAAGCTGCCTTGTAGCCTGAAGGGGTGAGTGGAAGCTCTGCCCACAGCCACGTCCCTCATGTCGTCCTCTGTGGCCTTTCCCTGCAGAATCCGAGGTGGAGATTTGACGTCGTTGTGACTCACCCCCCCTTAACTCTGGAGAGATGCCAGCTGTTGGCTTGGCACGGTGAAAGTCTCTCTGTTCTTCCTGGGTGGAGTGGCTCAGTTGGGTTAAGCTGCCTAAATTGGCCAGGGCTTTGAAACTTAGATTCATAGGACTGGAAGGGACCGTGGAGATCTTCTCATCCAAGGGTCCCCAACCTCTGGGCTGTGGACCAGTACCGGTCCACAGCCCGTCGGGAACCGGGCCGTACGAGCAGCGGGTGAGTGAGCAAGGCTTTATCTGCGCATGCGCGGGATCTAGATTGCACGTGAAACCATCCCCCCCACCCCGGTCCATAGAAAAATGGTCTTCCACAAAACCGGTCCCTGGTGAAAGAAAGATTGGGGACCGCTGTTCTAGTCCAACCTCATGCCTTGTGCGGAAATCTTCCAAAACGTTTTGGCCAAAAGCCTGTCCCGTCTTTTCTTGAAAGCCTCCAGTACAGGTAGTCCTCAAGTTACGACTCCAATTTAGCCCAAAATTTATGTTGCTAAGACGCGACACATTTGTTAAGCGGGGGGGGGGGTTGCCCCCATTTTACAACTTTTCCGGCCACGGTGGTTAAGTGAATCGTTGCATCGGTTAAGTTAGGAACGGGGTCATTCGGCGAATCCGGCTTCCCCGTTGCCTTTGCTTGTCAGAAGGTTGCAAAAGGGGGAACGCGTGACCCCAGCGGGAGACTGAAACCGTCGTAAATGTGAATCAGTTGCCAAGCACCTGAATGTTTGATCACGAGACCCTGGGGATGCTGCAGTGGTCGTTAAGTGGGAAAAACGGTCCTAAGTCACATTTTTCGGTGCCGTTGTAACTTTGAACAGTCACTAAATGAACGGTTGTAAATCGAGGACTATCTGTAATGGAGCACATACAACTTTAGAAGTGTGGCTTGTTCCACTGCTTAATCATTCTCACAGCCAGGTCTTTGCACACTGCATTCTGAGTGACACAGCCAATGTACAAAGGGGGAAGGACTCCCGTGACCCCCTCAGGGCCCAGGGCTGACCTTTCTGCAGGGCCAACGTAGTGGGGCCCCTCTTTATTTCTTTCCAGGGGCCCAGAGGCCAGCTGGCTTAGCCTGCATTTATTCTTATTTATCTATTTCCCACCTTTATTATCTTTATAAATAACTCAAGACAGTGGACATATTCGACACAACCTCCTCCTGCTCTTTTTCCCACAACAACAACAACAACCCTGTGAGGAGGGTTGGGCTGAGACACAGGGACTGGCCCAAAGTCACCTAGCTGGCTTTTGTGCCTAAGGTGAGACTAGAACTCACCGTCTCCTGGTGATTGGCCCAAAGTCACCCAGCTGGCTTTCATAGCTAAGGCGGGACTAGAACTCCCTGTCTCCTGGTGATTGGCCCAAAGTCACCCAGCCGTCTTTCATGCTTAAGGCGGGACTAGAACTCACCATCTCCTGGTCATTGGCCCAGAGTCACCCAGCTGACTGTCATAGCTAAGGTGGCACTAGAACTCACCGTCTCCAGGTAATTGCTCTGCTGGCTGGGGAATTCTGGGAGTTGAAGTCCCCATGTCTTAAAGGGCCAAGTTTGAGAAACACTGAGTTGTGAATTTCCCTTATGTCTTCATCGGGGCTAACCTCAATGTCAACCTTCTTGGGGTCCTCCTGAACCCACCCCTTCCCGATGCAAAGGCTTACAACTCCTTTGCCCAGCCTCACACTGCAGGGAGAGCGTGAAGCTGGGGAAAATTGGGTATATCTAATTTAATGAAAAGAAGGACTGGGGGTGACATGATAGCAGACTTCCAATATTTGAGGGGCTGCCACAAAGAAAAACGGGGCATCCATCTATTCTCCAAAGCACCAGAAGGCAGGACAAGAAACAACGGATGGAAACTCATCAAGGAGAGAAGCAACCTGGAATTAAGGAGAAACCTCCTTGACAGGAGGAACAATTAACCAGTGGAACAGCTTGCCACCAGAAGTTGTGGGATGCTCCATCACTGGAAGTTTTCATGAAGAGACTGGACAGCCATTTGTCTGAAATGCTTGAGCAGGGGGTTAGAGTAGAAGATCTCCACGGTCCCTTCCAACTCTGTTATTCAGAACCGTTGGAAAAATTGAAAGAGCAGGCTGAACTAGACTTAGGCTGGGGAAATGGGGGGGGGAAAGGACCCTAGCTGGCTGCCCCCTCCCTCCCTCCCTCCCTTTCACCCTTCCGGTTGTTAGTCACCTCTTGGGCAAGATTGTGTGTCTTGAGGGCTTGGCTCCTGCCAGCCCAGCCGTGAGTGTTGCGTCCTTAATTGTAGGGAGGCGGTGTGTAACCGGAGCCAGCAAAGGCTTGGGTGTAGTTAAAGATGCCGATCCTGACGGTGTCCGCCCGCCCCCACCCAAATTACATCACGACATGCCTTGCCGTGCGGAGTGATGCACCGCACATAAACAGCCGGCCTTTCCCAGCATCGAGAGAGACGAGCTGAGATGGCAAGCTGAGAGCAAGCCAGCTTATAACCTCTTCTCTTCGGGTGCTCGGAGGAGGATCACCGGGGATGACTTTCCCAGGACAGGTGACCCCGTGGGCAGTTTGAGTTTGGGTTTGGGTGGTGAGAACTGGCAGGAGAAGAAAAAGGAGATACTTCTGAGCAGGGGGTTGGACTAGAAGACCTCCAGGGTCCCTTCCAATCCTATTGTTCCGTGCTTCCCTCTTCCCTCAATTTTTTTTCTCTCTTCTGTATTTGCACAAGACGTTTTGTTGGAAAGGATGAATTCACACAAGACCCCCAAATTGTATGGATTATATGGAAAGGCTCTGCTATTAAGGCAGGCTGAGAGGCTGTTGGTCTGAATGCACCCGCTGGGGATTGGTCTGACCTGCATATACATGTTGTGTGAACTGAGCCGGGTGGGTTAGCTTCTGGGTCCAGGGGGATGTGCAAACAGAAATGACTCGGTTCGGGGATGGGCTGGCTTTTTCTGGGAGGGTTGCCCAGAAGGGGATGTGAAATTTTGAGCTTGTTTTGGAAAAAAGAAATAGAATCAGGTTTCATTTATTAACTGTTACTTTGGGCTTGTAACCTGGCCGGGCTTAAGGGCTTTGCTGCCTTTCTTGGTCCTCCCTGATTTCCATCATCCACTGCCTCCCAGAGGCTGCTGGGTGCAAACCCCAACTATGCAAATCACAGAGCTGGAAGGGACCTTGGAGGTCATCTAGTTCAGCTCCCTGCTCAAGCAGGAGACCCTATGCCATTTCAGACAAGTGGCTGTCCAGTCTCTTCTTAAACACCTCCAGTGTTGGAGCTGGCTGGGTGGGGAAGCTGGGTGTTGTAGTCCAAGATGTGCAAAGGAGCAAAAGCTTGTGGTTCTTCTCTCCAACCACACGTGATTTTGACCAAGAGAAGGATTTTACATCTCTCTCTCTCTTCTCTTTTCTCCTCCTCTCCTTTTTTTTTTTTTTTTTTCTCTTTCTGTCTGTCTATCTGTCAGTCTTATCTAATTTCTATCTAATCTATCTCAGCTACCTACCTGCCTACCTACATCTATTTTATCTATTTGTCTGTTCGTCCATCCATCCATTTACCTACCTACCTTTCTACATCTATTTATCTGTCCGTCCATCCATTTACCTACCTACCTATCTACCTCCATCTATTTATCTGTCCATCCATTTACCTACCTACCTACATCTATTTATTTGTCTGTCCGTCCGTCTGTCCATTCATTTACCTACCTACCTACATCTATTTATCTATCTTATTTGTCTGTCCGTCCATCCATCTGTCCGTCCATCCATCCATTTACCTACCTACCTACCTACCTACCCATTTATCTTTTATGGATTTCACATTTATTCATTCATTCATTCATTCATTGTGAAATTTATTTGCTGCCCATCTCATGTCACTTTTCCTTTTGTGGAAACGGCTTACGGCGTTCAGATTTCTGACCCAGTTGCAAAATGGCTCTTGCAGGGAGTCGGCACAGAGAGGGGACAGTGTGGTGTAGTGGCCAGATGTCGGAGTGAGAACGCAGAGATGTGGATAAAAGAAGAGCTTCCAGGGTTTTCGATACGATTTTAATCCTGCCTTTGCTTGCCTTGAAAGTGGAATCTGGGTACGAGTACTCCTCGGCTTACGAACCGCGGTTGAGGCCAATGTTCACGTTGCTAAGCGAGACGGGCGTTAAGTGAATTTAGCTCTCTTTTATGACCTTTCTCGCCACGGTTGTTAAAGGAATTCACTGCAGTTGTTAAGTTAGTGATGCAGTTGTTAAGTGAATCTGGGTTCCCCCGTGGACTTTGCTTGTCAGAAGGTCGCAAAAGGGGATCACGGGACACCCCCCCCCCCGGGACGCTGCGACCGTCATAAATACGAGTCAGTTGCCAAGCGTCTGGATTTTGGTCACGTGACCATGGGGATGCTGCAACGGTCGTAAGTATGAAAAGCGATCATAAGTCACCTTTTTTTTTCAGTGCCATAACTTCAAACGGTCACTATTACAAATGGTTGTAAGTCAAGGACTATCTGTAGAGAGAGTTAACTGACTGCAGTTCACGCTTGTATCTGTTGCCGTTCTTTTTCCCTGCTGTATCAATACCCCATGGAAGAAAACCACAATTGCTGGCAAGATTTTTGGTTTTTTTTGGCATCGTTGCGGCTAAGAGCTGCACCGTGGATACGGCTGCCACAGGGCATGACTTCCAGTCCCAATGCTGCGTCATGCAATGATCTGGTGGCGCTACGGTGACTTTGGCACGAAAAGAGAGGGAGAGAGAGAGAGAGAGAGAGAGCAAAACTCTCTCCCTTCTAGCACTGATGATGTTACCTAGTGGGGTAATGAAATGTTTCCAAGAAAACCACCAAGTTCAGAGAGAGCACCAAGGACCCCATACTTCTCCTCCTCCTCCTCCTCCTCCTCTCCCTCCCTCCCTCCCATCTGCACAGTCACTCCTTCTAGCACTGTTGATGTTATCTAATTGGGTCATGAAACATCTGCAAGAAAACCACCAAGTTCAGAGAGCACCAAGGACCCCACAGTCCTCCTCCTCCTCCTCCTCCCTTCCAGCACTGATGTTGCTACCTAGTTGGGTCATGAAACGTTTCCAAGAAAACCACCAAGTTCAGAGAGCACCAAGGACCCCACAGTCCTCCTCCTCCTCCTCCCTTCCAGCACTGATGTTGCTACCTAGTTGGGTCATGAAACGTCTCCAAGAAAACCACCAAGCTCAGAGAGCACCAAGGACCCCAGAGTCCCCCTCCCCCTCCTCCTCCCCCCCTCCCTTCTACCACTGATGACGATATCTAGTCTGGTAATGAAACCCTTGCAGGCGGTCATCCTGAACCCGAGTCCTGGCTGATCATTTACTTCCTCGAACGGAGCTGTTTGTCATGAAATGCCTCTTTCGCGCGGGACGTGCAGGACTTAAGTCCCTAGGCCAGGGGTAGGCCACCTTGGCTCTTTTATGACTCGTGGACTTCAACTCCCAGAATTCCTGAGCCAGCCACGCTGAGGGGAAAGGGAGAGGTTTCCAAGCTGAGCCATGCTGGCTCAGGAATTCTGGGAGTTGAAGTCCGCAAGTCATGAAGGGGCCATAGTTCCCTCATGCTGGCTCAGGAATTCTGGGAGTTGAAGTCCACGAGTCATGAAGAGGCCATAGTTCCCCCATGCTGGCTCAGGAATTCTGGGAGTTGAAGTCCACGAGTCATGAAGAGGCCAAAATTCCCCCATGCTGGCTCAGGAATTCTGGGAGTTGAAGTCCACAAGTCAAAAAAAAGGAGCCAAGGTGGCCTACCCCTGACCTAGGATTTACCTGGTGCCAGTCCAGATTTACACCTGATTTCCCATCAATAGGACGAAGCCAACCTAGGTCTGCCCTGTGGGAAGGACACCAAGTCCTTCAAGTTCCCTTCCAGTTGTCCCATCTTTTTACTCGGCAGGACTACAGATCCCATGATCTGCAGTGACGGCGGATCGGTTTCGGGCCCCTGCAACAGGTTTCCAATTGTTTGCAAAGTATTTTTGCACCCTGGAATGCAGGTGGTCCTGGACTTAAAACGGCCACAAGGGAACCCAAAATTTCTGTTGCTAAGCGAGACATTGGTTAAGTGAGTTTTGCCCCGCTATGCTGGCTGGGGAATTCTGGGAGTTGAAGTCCACGCATCTTACAGTTCCCCAGGTTGGGAAAAACTGAATTAACTGGATAAATGTGGGCATCTGGAGGCAGAGAGCAGAGGAACAGAGGCAAAGGATCACAATCATGGGCAGGCCGGAACTCTGGGGCACCGGGGGATACTAGAAACCGTCTTCAGGAGCCCCACTGAAACCGACAAAAAAAGCAAGATTCTTCTCCCTGCGATGATTGAAGCTCCAGATCTTTTTCTTTTTGCAAACCCGTGACTGTCGGGGGAAGAGGTGGTGGACAGCTGGACCTCTCGGCCCCACCAACTCTGGTTCCTCCTGGGGGAGGCCGTCTCCTGAGGTTACCTGTGACTCACTCTTCATGGGCCGGCCGGCCGGCTCTGCCCATGTTTCCTGTTTACCTTCCTGGCAGGCCTTGCCAAGCCATTACTCAGCGTGGGCAGAGAGATGGAGAGGAGAGGGGATCCTGCACGCAGGAGCTAAGACAACCCCAGGATTAGACTTTGGACTTGGGCAAACCATGGTTTATTCGAGAGAGACTGGCAAAATAATGGTGGTGATGATGATAAAGTTGGAAGGGACCTTGGAGGTCATCTAGTCCAACCCCCTGCTCAGGCAGGAAACCCTATATACCATTTCGGATAAATGGCTGTCCAGTCTCTTCTTAAAAACTTCCAGTGTTGGAGCATTCACCGCTTCTGGAGGCAGGTTGTTCCACTGGTTAATTTTCCTCAATGTCAGGAAGTTTCTCCTTAGTTTCAGGTTGCTTCTCTCCTTGATGAGTTTCCATCCGTTGCTTCTTGTCCTGCCTTCGGGTGCTTTGGAGAATAGCTTGACTCCCTCTTCTTTGGGGCAGCCCCTGAGATACTGGAAGGCTGCTATCATGTCCCCCCTCGTCCTTCTCTTCATTAAACTAGACAGACCCAATTCCAGCAACCGTTCCTTGTATGTTTTAGCCTCCAATCTGCTGATCATCTTTGTTGCTCTTCTCTGCACTCTTTCTAGAGTCTCAACATCTTTTTTACATCGTGGTGACCAAAACTGGATGCCGTATTCCAGGTGTGGCCTTACAAAGGCCTTGTAAAGTGGTATTAATACTTCACGTGATCTTGATTCTATCCCTCTGTTAATGCAGCCTAGCATTGTGTTGGCTTTTTTGGCAGCTGCAGCACACGGCTGGCTCCTATTTAAGTGATTGTCCACTACGACTCCAAGGTCCCTCTCACAGTTACTACTATTGAGCAAGGTACCCCCTATACTATACCTGTACATTTGGTTTTTCTTGCCTAAATGTAGAACCTTACTTTTTTCACCATTGAATTTCATTTTGTTAGATAGCGCCCAGTGTTCAAGTCTGTCCAGGTCCTCCTGTATCTCCCCAGTCTGACCTTGTCAGCTGGTGGTTTTTTTTCCCTAGGTACAGATAGTCCTCAACGTACAACCGTTCGTTTGGCGAGGATTCAAGGTTACGACGGCACTGGGGGGGGGGAAAGAGATTTGTGACCATTTTTCACACCGCCGCTGCAGCCGTCCCTGTGTTCACATCAAAATTCGGACGTTTGGCAACTGGTTTGTATTTATGACGGTCGCAATGTCCCCCGGGGTAACATGATCCCCTTTTAGCAGCCTTCAGATGTGGAAGCTTCATCACTGGAAGCTTTCAAGAAGAGACTGGACTGCCATCTGTCAGAAATGGTGTAGGGTCTCCCGCTTGGGTCCGGGGTTGGACTAGATGACCTCCAAGGTCCCTTCCTACTTAGTTATTCTAATGAAAAACAACTGCCGAGGACTGACTCGATTGAGGTGGCCATGTTGTCGGAATGCAGTCTCTTTAAGATCGGTTGTTGTCGTTTCACAAAGAAGCTGGTGTGATTGTGAGTTATGTTTGTATGTGTGCTAGATCCTGCAACTAGTCTTGAAAGGACCACAGTTTGCGTTGAGACCTGGGAACGTGGAAACCTTCCCCGATGTCCAGGTCTTTTCAGTCGGTCTCTTTCCTGCTTCTTTGAGAGGGATTCCTTTCCTCTCTGTATCCATGTTGCTAGTCCTCTTTGGGTCTCAAAATTTTTATTAGTTTATATAAAATACAAAAATGCGAAAGAAAACAAGGGGAGGAAAAGGGGAAGAGAGAAATGTAAGGGCAAAAAAAGAAAGAAAAAGCACAGGTCGTCCTTCACTTACAACGGTTCGTTTAGTGACTGTCCAAAGTTACGACGTCACTGAAAAAAAGCGACAGGGTCATTTTTCACACTTAACAACCGTTGCAGCATCCCCAGGGTGGGTCACGTGATTTACATTCAGATGCTTGACAACTGACTCACATTTATGACGTTTGCACAGTGTCCCCGGGGTCACACAATCCCCTTTTAGCAACTGCAGTGCCTCATTTAACAAACGTGGCCAAAAAAGGTCATAAAACGAGGCAAAACTCACTTAACAAATTTCTCACTTTTCCCCCCCCCCGAAGAACTTTTTTATTTTTTCCAACTCTCCCCCATACATATCAGCAAATATACCGCGATATTTATCATGTGTTAACATACATTCTTTTTACATTCTTACCTATCAGATGCTCTTAATAAAATAAAGTAAATACATACACATAAATTTAGATGTTGCTGGTCCATTTCCCCTTTCACTGTATCCACACTCCTACTCTTTCTTCTCACAAATTTCTCACTTAACAACATACATTTTGGGCTCAATGCTGGTCGTAAGTTGAGGACTGCCTGTATTGACTTCGGACTCCTTTTGGTGCAGGAGAATAAGATAATAACATCACATTTTAACTTTTTACTTTGACACAATAGTATAAACCAGGGGTAGGCAACCTTGGCTTTTTTATGACTCGTGGACTTCAACTCCCATAATTCCTGAGCCAGCCACGCTGAGGGGAAAGGGAGAGGTTTCCAAGCTGAGCCATGCTGGCTCAGGAATTCTGGGAGTTGAAGTCCACAAGTCATGAAGGGGCCATAGTTCCCCCATGCTGGCTCAGGAATCTGGGAGTGAAGTCCACGAGTCATGAGGGGGAATAGTTCCCCCAACGCTGGCTCAGGAATTCTGGGAGTTGACGTCACGAGCATGAAGGGCCATAGTTCCCCCATGCTGGCTCAGGAATTCTGGGAGTTGAAGTCCACAGTCATGAGGGGGCCATAGTTCCCCCACGCTGGCTCAGGAATTCTGGGAGTTGAAGTCCACGAGTCATGAGGGGGCCATAGTTCCCCCATGCTGGCTCAGGAATTCTGGGAGTTGAAGTCCTCAAATCATAAAAGAGCCAAGGTTGCCTACCCCTGGTATAAACTAATCATTTCTATAACAACAAATCTACCAAAACCGCAAATCAAAAGTTTCATTCCCCCCCCCCACCTCAAACACAAAGTCCAGTAGCGGTTTCCAAGTAGAAACAAAATTAATTGTATTGTTTTCTTTAATCAAAGCAGTCGACTCAGCCATCGTGGCTAACTCCGTTCAACTTCTGCAGCCATTCATCCGTTGTGGGAATCAAAGTGTCCTTCTGTTTTTGTGCATAAAGTAATCTTGCTGCCGTCCACATATATCACATCAAAGTCCCACTATTTTTTCCCCAAATCTTTTTCCACTCAACCCAAAAGAAGAGTCAGTGGTTTTATCTTTATATTCGCTTTAAGAATCTTCTGCGTTAAGATGTGAATCCTACTCCATGTTGCCAGTCCTTTTGATCAGCATAGCTTCCTAAGAAAGGAACAGGCCAGATTCAGTTAACTGTGGTGGACCACCATTCTCCAATCTGGCAACCCCCCTTGAATATGTGGGGACCCCATCTCCCAAATCTGGGGACAATCCCAGTTTAAAAATGGGTGCCCAGTTGGGGACGTCGCCCACCCTGTTCCCCCTCCTGGCCGGTCCTAAACTTGATTGATTGATTGATTAAAATGGTCTATGTTCTCCTGCTTGAGCAGGGGGGTTGGACTAGATGACCTCCAAGGTCCCTTCCAGCTCTGTTCTGATTGATTGATTGAAATGGTCGAGGGTCTCCTGCTTGAGCTGGGGGTTGGACTAGAAGACCTCCAAGGTCCCTTCCAGTTCTATTCTGATTGATCGATTGATTGATTGATTAAAATGGTCTAGGTACTCCTGCTTGAGCAGGGGGTTGGACTAGATGACCTCCAAGGTCCCTTGCAGCTCTACTCGGATTGATTGATTGAAATGGTCTAGGGTCTCCTGCTTGAGCAGGGGGTTGGACTAGAAGACCTCCAAGGTCCCTTCCAGTTCTACTCTGATTGATTGATTCTTGCTTTGCTCTTTCCGCTAACTCGGCTGGGTCTTCTCTCCTAGGGCGGAGAACTACTGGTGGCGCGGGCAGAATAAGCGGACGCTGAAGGTGGGCCAATTCCCACGCAACACGGTGACCTCCGTGGCTGGGCTGTCGGCCCACGACATCAGCCAGCCGCTCAAGAACAGCTTCATCCACACGGGCCATGGCGACACCAATCCGCAGCAGAGCTGGGGCTTCCCCGATAAGATAGATGAGTAAGTAAGACGGACGACGAGCGTGGTTTTTGTAGTTAACGTCTTTTGGTCACCACGATGTAAAAAAGATGCGGAGACTCTAGAAAGAGTGCAGAGAAGAGCAACAAAGAGGATCAGGGGACTGGAGGCTAAAACATACAAAGAACGGTGGCTGGAATTGGGTATGTCCGGTTTAATGAAGAGAAGGACGAGGGGGGACAGGATAGCAGTCTTCCAATATCTCAGGGGCTGCCCCAAAGAAGAGGGAGTCAAGCTATTCTCCAAAGCCCCTGAAGGCAGGACAAGAAGCAACGGATGGAAACTGATCAAGGAGAGAAGCAACCTAGAACTAAGGAGAAACTTCCTGACAGGGAGAACAATTAACCAGTGGAACAACCTGCCTCCAGAAGTGGTGAATGCTCCAACACTGGAAGTTTTTAAGAAGAGACTGGACAGCCATTTGTCTGTAATGGGTATTGGGTTTCCTGCCTAAGCAGGGGGTTGTATTAGAAGACAAGAAACAACGGTTGGAAACTGATCAAAGAGAGAAGCAACCTGGAATTCAGGAGAAAGTTCCGAACAGTGAGGACAATTAACCAGTGGAACAGCTTGCCACCGGAAATCGTGGGCCCTCCATCACTGGAGTTTTTTAAGAAGAGGCTGGACAGTCATCTGTCTGAGATGGTATAGGTTCTCCTGCTTGAGCAGAGGGCTGGACTAGAAAACCTCCAAGGTCCCTTCCAGCTCTATTCTGATTGATTGATTGATTGAAATGGTATAGGTTCTCCTGCTTGAGCAGAGGGCTGGACTAGAAGACCTCCATGGTCCCTTCCAGCTCTACTCTATTCTATTCTTGCATCTGACCTCCAAGGTCCCTTCCGACTCTGTTATTCCATTCTGTTCCTCCTTGCCTTATCTGGGTCGTCCCTGCTGGGGGTGCAACCCTGGTTCCAGAACGGGGAGAATGCATGACTTCTATCTGCAATCAGCGTCAGAACCAGGCTAGCTTATTTCGGGCTGAGTCAGGCAAGAATTGTCCAGCAAGGAGTAGCTATGTCTGCCTCTCGGTTGCCATTGTGGGGGGGGGGGGGAGAAGAGAAGGCCAAATTATTCTCTGTTTAATCAAGAGGAGAGAATCTTTGTAGATGACGAACGATGGGGCGCTTGGTGGCCTTTGAGCTTGGCAGTTTTCTAGCAGACGTTTCACGACCCAACTAGGTAACATCATCAATACTAAGGGAGGGAAGGAGGGCTTGCGGAGAGGAGGAGGAGCTGTGGGGTCCTTGGTGTTCTCAGAGCTTGGCGCTTTTTTTTTTTTGCAGACGTTTCACGACCCAACTAGGTAATATAATCAGTGCTAGAAGGGAATGGCGTTTGCTATCTGTTTGTATACAGTTCCTACCAGCCCTGATGATGTTACCTAGTTGGGTAATGAAACGTCTGCAAGAAAACCACCAAGCTTGGAGAGCACCAAGGACCCCACAGTCCTCCTCCTCCTCCTCTCTGGAAACCCCTCTCCCTTCTAGCACTGATGATGTTACCTAGTTGGGTAATGAAACGTCTGCAAGAAAACCACCAAGCTCAGAGAGCACCAAGGACCCCACAGTCAATTTAATTCCTTTTCATTTAAATTCCTTTTTTTTTTTTATCTTTTTTATCATTTTTGTAAGCCACCCAGAGTCACTTCAACAGTGAGAGGGGGCATCATAGAGACTAGTCCTTCGGCTTATGACGACAATTAGGATCAGGATTGATTCTGTTGCTTAGTGAGTCACACTCCATTTGACCACCATTTTTGCCACAGTTGTTAAGCAGTTGTTAAGTGAATCCTGCAATTGGGCTTTCCCCATCGACCTTGATTGTCGGAAGCCGGTTGAGAAAGTCGCAGCGAGCGGATCACGTGATCCCAGGATGCTGCGACCGTCCTCAATAACATGCCGTTTGCCAAGCGCCTGAATTTTGATCACATGACCGTGGGGATGCCGCAGTCGTCGTACATGCGAGGACTGTCCACATAAGATTTTTTTCCAGTGCTGTTGTCACTTTGAATTGTCGCTAAATGAGTGGTTGTAAGTCGAGCACAACCTATGTAAATTTAATAATCAGAACAGAGAAGCCTATTTCGATCCCTTAAACTTGAGCCAGCCGTGTGCGGCAGCAGCCAAAAAGGCCAATGCAATCCTGGGTTGTATAAACGGAGGCATAGAATCAAGATCAGGGGAAGTGTTACTACCGCTTTATAAAGCCTTAGTAAGGCCACACCCGGAATACGGCATCCAGTTTTGGTCACCACATTACAAAAAAGAGGTTGAGACTTAAGTGCAGAGAAGAGCAACTAAGACGATCCAAGGCCTGAAGACTAAAACATACGAAGAACGGCTGCAGGAGTTGGGAATAGCCAGTCTAAAGAAAAGAAGGACTGGGGGGGACATGATAGCAGTATTCCAGTATTTGGGGGGCTGCCAGAAAGAAGAGGGGGTCAAACTATTCTCCAAAGCACCAGAAGGCAGGAGAAGAAGCAACGGATGGAAACTAACCAAGGAGAGAAGCAACCTGGAATTAAAGAGAAACTTCTTAACAGTGAGGACAATTAACCAGTGGAACAGCTTGCCACCAGAAGTTGTGGGTGCTTCATCACTGGAGGTTTTCAAGAAGAAACTGGACAGTCACTTCTTTGAAATAGTCTAAGGTCTCCTGTTTGAGCAGGGGGCTGGACTAGAAGACCTCCAAGGTCCCTTCCAGCTTTATCCTGATTGAGTTTGGTCAACATGGGCAAGAGCACGTAGCACTAGGCCACTGGATATTCCCAGGAGCCCAAATGCCCCACCTTGTCTCTTGATGTGCAAAATGGCTGCATTCACACAAAGGAACGTGACCCATTTTTCTGAAGGTGCATCCCCAGGGAACCGTGAAGCCTGGATGTGCGCACAAACCCCAGAGCCCAAGGAAGAACAAACCGAGATTAAAGCTGAAGCAAGCTTAGCACGTCGTCGCCTGTCGAACTGCCCAGGCTTTTAACTGACCTGGGTTAAGGGCGTTTGTGTGAACGCGGACAGCGAGGAGCGAAGCCCGGAGAACTTGTTTGCCGTTAAAAAAAGAAAAAAAAAGCATAACGGCACCTAATCAAAGCTCCCTTTTTCTGAAAAATAAAAAGGACTTTTTGTGTGCGAAAAAAAAAAGCAAGAGCTGAGGGGGCAGCAACTTGGACAGACTTTTTATTTTTCTATTCCTGAAAAGGACCTTTGAGACGCCTTTCTCCCACCTTGACTTCACTTCCTTTCTTAAACAGTCAGCGACTCGCTCCTACGCCCACGTCGCTGGATGAGGTGTAGTTTGCCCTGGAAACGGGTGCGAAACTTGCAACATCGGCAGGACGCGTCATTCCCCCCCTCCATATCCTGTGTAGGAAGGGTGGCTTCCTTCCTTCCTCGGTCTCTGCTGTGACAAATCTTGCCTTTCACAGTGGCTTTGATTGCCGAAACGTAAGATCCGTCGGACACACAGCTTCGGGGTGTGGGTGTGGGTGTGTGGTTTTTGGCCCCGGAGTTGTGCACCTCCTCCAAGCCGGCTCGGTTGCACAACTCCGGCTCTTGACGTGATAACCTGGGTGGGTGTGTTGAGCTTGGTTGGCTGCCAACCATTTGTGTGTGTTTGCACACGGGTTCCGGCCCTAGCCGAAGCATTCAGATGACCTGCTAAGCTGGTTTATCGCAAACAGCCTCGGTTGACCCACAACCCGACGCAAAAGAGTTTTCCGGGCCGCAACTCAGGAGCGGCTGGCATGTGCTCTTTCCAGGATGTTTCTCGACCTGATTCAGTGTGAACAAATTAGGGCGTGTGGATGGGTGTTGTGTTGTGCTTTAAGCATATTGTGCAAACAGATTGGGCGCGTTTTGTGGCTGTTGTGCAAAGCCAGAAGATCGGTTGATTTGGTCGTTGGTGAGCCATGCGAGGTGAATCTGGAACGAAGGAGAAACCTCCTAGTAACAGTGTGAGGACAATTAGCCAGTGGAACTACTTGCCACCAGAAGTTGTGGGTGCTTCATTGCTGGAGGTTTTTAAGAAAAAAACTGGACAGTCACTTGTCTGCTCTTGCTGAAGCCGGGGGTTCGACTAGGAAGACCTCCAAGGTCCCTTCCAGCTCTATTCTGATTGAATGCACCCCATAGTGACTTTATGACCGTTTTTCACACTTAGCGACCGTTGCAGCCTCCCCGCGGTCACGTGATCAAAATTCAGGTGCCGGGCAACTGATTCATATTTATGACGGTCGCAGCGTCCTGGGGTCACGAGATCCGCTTTTTGGGGAACTTTCGACAAGCCGAGTCAACGGGGGAAGCCGGCTTCACTTGACAACTGTGTGGTTAACTTAAGCAGTGCAATGGTTCACTTAACAACGGTGGCGAGAAAGGTTCTCCAGTGGGGCAAGACTCATTTCAAGTGTGTCTTGCGTAGCGACCGAAACTTTGGCCTCAATTGCAGCGGTAGGGAGAGGACTATTTGTGATAAGGCCTCTTACTCATCTTCCTCAGTTTGCCCTGCGGCCTGGGATGTTGAAAGAACCCAAAGTGAGAGGCATAGTAGCTCTCCCACTACAAAACCCATCATCTGGGCATTACTGCCTATCGCCTTGAAAACTTAAAAGTGTTGCAAGGGAACTGCCCTTCATCAGCAAGCGTGATTAATTGGTTGGTTGGTTGGTTGGTTGTCTTTAGAGCCTGTCTTTATTATTTTTGTGAATATTCCCTCCCTCCCTCCTATTTTGTCCACAACAACCCTGTGAGGTGGGCGGTAACTGTGAGAGAGTAACTGGCCCAAAGTCACCCAGCTGGCTTTCGGTCCTAAGGCAGGACTAGAACTCACGGTCTCCTGGTGGTTGGCCCAAAGTCACCCAGCTAGAAGAGAACAGAAAATAGAATAGAACAGGACAGAACAGAACAGAATAGAATATATGGAATGGAATAGAACGGAATATATGGAATGGAATAGAATAGAATAGAATAGAATTAAGGATAGGATAGGATATAGAATGGAATGGAATGGAATGGAATAGAATATATGGAATGGAATAGAACGGAATAGAATAGAATAGAATGGAATGGAATATATGGAATGGAATAGAATAGAATAGAATTAAGGATAGGATAGGATATAGAATGGAATAGAATAGAATAGAATAGAATAGAATAGAATAGAATAGAATAGAATAGAATAGAATAGAATAGAATAGAATAGAATATTTGAATAGAATATATGGAATGGAATAGAACGGAATAGAATGGAATGGAATGGAATATATGGAATGGAATAGAATAGAATTTAGGATAGGATATAGAATAGAATAAGGAATAGAATAGAACAGAATAGAACAGAACACAACAACAGAACAGAACAGAACAGAACAGAATAAATATAGAATAGAATCAGAATCAGAATTGGAAGGGACCTTGGAGGTCTTCTAGTCCAACCCCCTGTTCAGGCAGGAAACCCTATACCAGCACACAGCAAGTAGATTGTTTCAACTTTTTCTCTCTTTCTTTTCCCATCCTCCTTTTCTGCAGCTTGTACCTGGGAAATCCCATGGACCCCCCGGATGTCCTAGGATTGGATTTGAACCCTACTAGGCCTACTCAGCTCCCAGGAAGGACAAAAAGTAAGAAATGTCATCCAACGTGTTCACTCGTTAAAACAGCTCAGCCATATTACAGAGTCAGCCTTCCTTGCCTGCATGTATGGCAGAACTGCGAGACCCAGAATGCCTTTTTGTCTGGAGTTCCCACACTGCTGCATGCTGGGAACGGTAGTTTCCAAAGCCAAACGATAGTGATGCCCAATAACACAAGAATCTCTGTAGCGCAGGGTTGAACTGAGGGGTCCTTGGTGCTCTCTGAGCTGGGTGGTTTTCTTGCAGACGTTTCATGACCCAACTAGCTAACGTCATCAGGGCTAAAAAGGAAGAGGGTTGGAGGAGGAGAAGGAAGGAGGATGACAATGACTGTGGAGTCCTTGGTGCTCCCTGAGCTTGCTGGATTTCTTGCAGAATTTCGTTACCTAACTAGGTGACATCATCAGTGCTAGAAGGGAGTGGAGTTTGCAGAGAGGAGGAGGAGGAGAACTGTGGGGTCCTTGGTGCTCTCTGAGCTTGGTGGCTTCCTTGCAGACGTTTCATAACCCAACTAGGTAACATCATCAGTTATAGAAATGAGTGTTTGCTCTTTGTTTATAAACAATATAACTCCTCCCCCTCTTAGCACTGATAATATTACCTAGTTGGATAATGAAACGTCTGCAAGAAAACCACCAAACTCAGAGAGCACCAAGGTCCCCACAGTCTTCCTCTTCTTCCTCCTCCTCCTCCTCCTCCTCTGCAACCCCCCTCCCTTCTAGCACTGATGATGTTACCTAGTTGGAGAATGAAACGTCTTCCAGGAAACCATCAACCTTAGAGAGCATCATCAGATGCTTTGAGACAAGGTTAAAAATGATGAGACGGCAACCGCAGTGTTTCCTGGGCTGCTCCTCTCCCATCTGAGTGAATGGGAACCATGGACGCTGTAGTCCCTGCAAGTCGGAGACGGCTCTTTTCTCCGCTCTTTCCTTTGCAAGGGATTCCTGGGCTATTCAGGGCGTTTTCTTATCCTCTCGCACTCGCAGCCGCTTCCCTTGTCCCTTCTGTTTCCAGACCCCTCTTCCCGAACCCAGTTTCAAAAGAATCTCGTACGCGGCCCTCAACTTACGACCACAATTTCCGTCGCGAGTCCCTGCGGTCGTAAGTTGACTCAAAACACAATTTGGCAGCTATTTTTTACGCCTCTCTCTCTGGTCGCAAAGCAAACCCGGTGGTTGTAAGCGGGAAGCCAAGTCGTAAATGTGAGCCAGTGGCCAAGCATCCCAACCGCGATCGCGTGACCCTGTGGGTGGTGCGATGGTCATAAGCACGAGGAATGGTCGTAAGCACGAGGACCAGGTTTTTTCCCCCCCACAACGTTTGTAACTGATTGGCCACTAAATGAACGCATAGCCATAACTCCAGGACCGCCTGTGATCCCAAACTTGAAACAGCTGCTTGTCTTTATAGTCTGTTATGAGCCACCCAGGAAGTGTTCCCTGAGATGAGGTGCCCCAGGGCTCTGTTCTGGGCCCAGTGCTCTTCGACATCTTCATCAATGATTTGGACGAGGGGATAGATGGGGAACTCATCAAATTTGCAGACGACACCAAGCTGGCAGGAATAGCCAACACTCTAGAAGACAGGCTTAAGATACAGGAGGACCTGGACAGACTTGAACACTGGGCGCTATCTAACAAAATGAAATTCAGTGGTGAAAAAAGTAAGGTTCTACATTTAGGCAAGAAAAACCAAATGTACAGGTATAGTATAGGGGGTACCTTGCTCAATAGTAGCAACTGTGAGAGGGATCTCATCCTAGTGGACAATCATTTAAATAGGAGCCAGCCATGTGCTGCACCTGCCAAAAAGGCCAACACAGTGCTAGGCTGCATTAACAGGGATAGAATCAAGATCAGGTGAGGTGTTAATACCATTTTACAAGGCCTTGGTAAGGCCACACTTGGAATACGGCATCCAGTTTTGGTCACCACGATGTAAAAAAGAGGTTGAGATTCTAGAAAGAGTGCAAAGAAGATGATCAGGGGACTAAAACATACAAAGAACGGTTGCTGGAATTGGGTATGTCCAGTTTAATGAAGAGAAGGACGAGGGGGGACATGATAGCCGTGTTCCAGTATCTCAGGGGCTGCCCCAAAGAAGAGGGAGTCAAGCTATTCTCCAAAGCGCCTGAAGGCAGGACAAGAAGTAATGGATGGAAACTAATCAAGGAGAGAAGCAACCTGGAACTAAGGAGAAACTTCCTGACAGTGAGAACAATTAACCAGTGGAAGAACCTGCCTCCAGAAGCGGTGAATGCTCCATCACTGGAAGTTTTTAAGAAGAGACTGGACAGCCATTTGCCTGAAATGGTATAGGGTTTCCTGCATGAGCAGGGGGTTGGACTAGATGACCTCCAAGGTCCCTTCCAACTTTAATATTATTATCATCAACATTATTATTTATGGGCGTAGATAAAAATCAAATAAATAATAATTAAGTGACATAATGTCCATTATATTGTTATTTGTTAAGGCAAAAAAGAGAAAAAATATTAAGTAGGGGGGGAAAATGCCATCTTCTCATCTGAGTATAGGCAAGTCCTCGACTTAGAACTGTTCGTTTAGCGACCGTTCAAAATTACGACGGCACTGAAAAAAAGGGACTTAGGACTGTTTTTCCCCCACTGAACAACCCTTGCAGTATTCCCCACGGTCACGTGACCCAAATTCGGCCGCTAAAGACAACTGACTCGTATTTACGACGGTTTCCGTGTCCCGGGGTCACGCGATTCCCCTTTTGCGACCTTCCTCACCGGCGAAGCCAGTGGGGGAAGCCGGATTCGCTTAGCGACCGTCCTACTAATTTAACCACTGCAGTGATTCGCTTAAGGACGGAAAGGCCGGAAAGGTCGCAAAACGGGGCAAAGCTCACTGAACGGCTGTCTCGGTTAGCGGCAGAAATGTTGGGCTCGGCTGCGGTCGTAAGCGGAGGACCGCCTGTAACGTCTTCCCGCAGTCCGTCTCCATTTAGGATTGGCCCGCTCTCTTTTGGGCTTGTAAGCTAGCCCAGGCTGAGTGGCCTCGCTGCCTTTCTTGGTCCTCCCTGAAATCAAGGGGGGTACATCGATTCCCATCATCCACTGCCTCCCGGAGGCTGCTATGGATGCAAAGCCCAGGCTCACGCAATAGGAAATCAAGTCGGGGGGAAAAAATGCCATCTTGAATTTTAACCTTCTCATCCTGCAGAAATGAAGTAGCTCCTTTAAGGAAAACAATCTCTGCTTCTCATTCTGCCCCCTCACTGCTTAGGGGGTGAGACCCCCGCCTACCCCAAGGGGTTCTTCCTGGCCCTATCAATTGGCTGCTTTCACACCGTCTATTCTGCCCTCTCTCTGCCCCTCCCACCTCGCATGAAGCCACAAACTAACGCTCTGCTCTTTTCTTTTCCCTTTCGCTGCGGTCTCTCTCTCTCTCTTTCTGTCTTTATCTCTCTTTCTGCAGGAGAGCCGCCACCTCGGCCGCCCCAGCCCTCGATCCTTCTCAAGCGTAAGTGGGGCCGCGTTCCCAGCTGTTGTGCCTCTTGTGTTTTTTTCTTCTTCTCTTTGTTCTTTTCTGGACAGGGATGGTCAGCCCTTCGAGGTAGGACCACAGTAGGAAATCAAAAGTCACGCATGCTGAGGCTACTTTTAATATAAGATTGTAACAACAGAGTTTTGCAAGTCGGAATGTGCTTCTCCCCTCCTTCCTCCCTTCATCTGTATAAGAAATGGGGAAGGGCTTAGTTGAGAGATTAAGGGGCGCTTATGACTGGCCCTAGAAACCAGGAGAACTTCTGCCTTAGGCACAAAGCCAGCTGGGTGACTTTGGGCCAATCACCAGGAGACTGTGAGTTATAGTTCCGCCTTAGGCATGAAAGCCAGCTGGGTGACTTTGGGCCAATCACCAGGAGACGGTGAGTTCTAGTTCCGCCTTAGGCGTGAAAGCCAGCTGGGTGACTTTGGGCCAATCACCAGGAGACGGTGAGTTCTAGTCCCGCCTTAGGCGTGAAAGCCAGCTGGGTGACTTTGGGCCAATCACCAGCGATATGGTGGATTATAAGTCCCGCCTAGGCATGAAAGCAGCTGAGTGAGTTTCGCCCAATCATCAGAGACGGGAGTTCTAGTCCGCCTTAGGCATGAAAAGACGGATGGGGGGACTTTGGGCAATACCAGGAGACGGGTGGTTCTAGTCCCACCTTAGGCGTGTGAAAGCCGGCTGGGAGGACTTTGGGCCAATCACGGGAGACGGTGAGTTCTAGTCCCGCCTTAGGCGTGAAAGCCGGCTGAGTTACTTTGGGCCAATCGTCAGGAGACGGTGAGTTCTAGTCCCGCCTTAGGCATGAAAGCCAGCTGAGTGAGTTTGGGCCAATCACCAGGAGACGGTGAGTTCTAGTCCCGCCTTAGGCACAAACCCAGCTGAGTGACTTTGGGTCAGTCCCTGTCTCTCAGGCCAACCCACCTCACACAGGGTTGTTGTCGTGGGGAAAAGTGGAGAGGAGGAAGGAATATTAGGTGCGTTCCCCACCTTGAGTCACCTATAAAGTAATAAAAGCAGGATATATAGCAGGCGGAAGTGACGGAGGAGGGACGGGTGAACTGCCATCCGCCGTCTCCCGAACCCCAGAGGAACAAACACATGCTAGAAAAGTCAGGAAAAATGCCTCTGCTGGCAGGAAACCAGTTTGTGTCTTGTGTGTTTGTGTGTGTGTGTGTCATTTCTCCTTTCCCCAGGAAGCCTGCTAAGCCTCAAAGGGAGGTAAGGCATAAGCAACTTTCTCAAGAGTTTTTAAAAGGTGGGAAACATTGCAGAGGATTTATTAATGTTTGCCAAAAAGAGAGAGAGGGAGGGAGAGAGGAAGGAAGGAACAGAAGAAGGAAGGAAGGAGAGAGAGAAAAGAAGGTGTCCTGGTTCCGACAGATGAAACTCTTCAAAGAACTTCGAGGCCTTGTTTACCTTAAAGAATCTTTATTTGAGTAGCATAGCATCGGCACGTACATAGGCAAAGCCAAAATCTGAATTCCCCTCCCCTGAGCACGTAGTATCAAAGCACAATTCCCTCCTCTAATTAACTCTCATAAATCACATTCTCCAATTAGCTTGAAATGCAGGCTTTCCCTCCAGTTCTCCAGCCCGCCAATTCTTATCATCTCTTATTTCAATAACCTTGATTCTCACACTAGGTCCAGTAATGTTATGTCTAGCTAAACTCTCATGCACATTCCTCCCCCCCCCCAGCGTCATCTAACTCTAAAAGTAAAACATAAGAAGACAATGGTTGCATCTCTTAACTGTTCTTCTTCCTTCTCCCTTCCTTACTCTCCTTCCTTCCTTTCTCTCTCTCCTTCCTTCTTCTCTCTCCTTCCTTCCTTCCTGATGTCAACGCTGCTAACATCGGATGTTTTTGCTTTGACAACAGTAATAATAATAATGATGATGATGGTGATGATGATTATTATTATTATTACTGTTGTCAAACAAAAACATCGGATGTTAGCTGCGTTGACATCAGGAAGGAAGGAAGGAGAGAGAGAAAGGAAGGAAGGAAGGGAGAAGGAAGAAGAAGGAAGGAAGGAGAGAGAAGAAGGAAGGAGAGAGAAAGGACGGAAGGGAGAAGGAAGAAGAAGAAGGAAGGAAGGGAGAAGAAAGGAAGGAAGGCAGGAAGGGAGAAGAAAGGAAGGAGAGAGAAAGGAAGGAGAAAGAAAAGGAAGGAAGGAGAGAAAGAAAGAAAGAAAAGACAGCCTGCCCTTTTCTCTTCCAGAGCCCTTGTACGATCCGGTGAATGAGGAGGACAACCCCCTGGCCATCAGTCTCAAGCAGCTTTGCCTGAAGAAGAGGTCCGGCCCGGGGGGCAAGGCCGGGCTCCCGCTTGCCAAGCCCTCCGCCTGCGTCTCGGGCACCCAGGTGGGCGAGAGGCTCCTCTTGCCCCGCTCCAAAGGGGGGGGCGCCCTCCCCGTTCAGGAGGTGACCCTCATAGACTTTGGCGACGAGCTCCTCCCCCCCAGCCCATCCCCCGTCGGGGACTTCTGCGCCCCCTCCTTGGCCCGCCTAGCCATGGAGGCCTTCTCCTTGTTGGACAAGACCCCTCCCCAGAGCCCCTCGCAGGCCTTGCCCCGCCCCTTGCACCCCACGCCCATCGTGGACTGGGACGCCCGGCCCCTCCCCCCGCCCCCCGCCTACGACGACGTGGCCCAGGACGAAGAGGACTTTGAGGTCTACGCCATCAACAGCTCCGAGGGGCTGGTGGGGCGGCCGCGGGGCAGGAGCTGGGCGAAAGGGGAGGTCAACGGCGGCTCGGCCCCCGAAGGAGACCCTCGTCCTGCTCTCCCCTTGGAGGACAACCTCTTCCTGCCCGCCAAGGAGAGCAAGCAGCCCAGCCCGGCCCAGACCACGGAGATCTTCCAGGAACTGCAGCAGGAATGCATGAAGCACCTCAAGGTGCCCCTGGGTGGACCTTCCGTGGCCGCCACCGCCCCGAGTCCAGGCGAGGACAAGCCGCAGGTCCCCCCTCGGGTGCCCATCCTGCCCCTCCCTTTCCGGCGGAACGAGCACGGCCGCTGGTCCGGAGACCTGTCGCCGGCCTCCGGAGGGGAGGAGGACCGTCCGCCCCAGATCCCTCCGCGGGATCGCTTGTCCCAACCGGGATCCCGGACTCCCAGTCCCAGGTCCCTCCAGGGCGGGTCTCCCCAACCCAGAGCCAGCCTCTGCTCCCCGCTTTCTCTGGGGGGCTTCCTGTCCACCTCGCCCGGGAAGCAGCCCATGCCCACCACCCAGAGCTTCGCCTTGGACCCCAAGTACGCCACCCCCAAAGTCATCCAGGCCCAGGGGAAGGAGAGCGCCAAGGGGCCCTGCATCTTGCCCATCGTCAAGGACGGGCGGAAAGTCAGCAGCACCCACTACTACCTCCTCCCGGAGCGCCCGCCTTACCTGGACAAATACGAGAAGTTCTTCAAGGAGGCCAAGAGCCCGGAGGAAGCCGGGGGGCCGAGCCGAGTGGTCACCACGGCCACGGTGCGGCCCATGATCCAGCAGCAGCAGCCGGACTACAAAGCCAACTTCTCGGCCAACAATAGCAATAGCACCGTCAAGGCCACCTGTGGCCTCCAGAAGATCATCTACGAGGGTTCTGAAGGCCCTCGAAGTTCGGAGAAGATACGGCAGGTGAGTGGTCCTCTCGGGCAGGGCCACCACGCTGGAGCTGGAGGAGCAGGTGGACTATGTGTGGGGTCCTGGGTGCTCTCTGAGCTGGGTGGATTTGTTGCAGACGTTTCATGACCCAACTAGGGAACATCATCAGTGCAAGAGGGAGGAGGAGGACTGTGGGGTCCTTGGTGCTCTCTGAGCTGGGTGGTTTTCTTGCAGACGTTTCATGACCCAACTAGCTAACGTCATCAGGGCTAGAAGGGAGAGGGGGTTTGTGGAGAGGAGGAGGAGGAGGAGGATTGTAGGGTCCTTGGTGCTCCCTGAGCTTGGTGGTTTTCCTGCAGACGTTTCACGACCCAACTAGGGAACGCCATCAGTCTTAGGAGGGGGTGGGATTTTCAAAGGAGGAGGAGGAGAACTAACACAATCAGTGCTAGAGGGGGGAGGGGTTTGCGGAAAAGGGGGGGAGGAAGAGCTGGTGGTTTTCTTGCAGACATTTCATGACCCAAACTAGGTAACGTCATCAGTGCTAGGAGGCAGGTGGTGTCGTGGTGAGGAGGAGGAGGACGATTGTGGGGTCCTTGGTGCCCTCTGAGCTTGGTTGTTTTGTTGCAGACATTACACGACCCAACTAGGTAACATCTTCAGTGCTAGAAGAGGGGAGGGATGCTATTTGGTTGTATAAAATATAAGCCCAGTTCTAGCACTGATGGTGTTACCTAGTTGGGTCCTGAAAAGCCTGCAAGAGAACTACCGAACTCAGAGAGCACCAAGGATCTCACAGTCCTCCTCCTCCACCCCCACTACTATCACCACCATCTCTTCCTCCTCCTCCTCCAATCCAATTTATTTCTACCCTGATGGTGTAATCTAGTTGGGTAATGAGACACCTGCACGAAAACGTCCAAGCTCAGAGAGCACCGAAGATCCCTCCTTTCAACTCTTGAGTTACAAATAGACGCCTGTATTGGAGCGACCCCTGACCTCCGGTCACTCGGAGTCCCTGGTGGCCTCCCCTCCAGAGAAGTCACAAGGGAGCCCCTTGCCCAGGTCACAAATCGGTGTGAAGCCCACCGATCCACCATGATGGTGGTGTTCCCACAACACTTAACTGGGTCTGCAGTAAACTAGCTCATCAGGATGGATTTGATCTCCATTAGGGTTTGAAGGCTGCACCTTTGCCTTAATTGTCTTATGCTCCCTTCCCTCCTTCCTCTCTTCCTCCTTCCTTCCTTCCTCCTTTCCTCATCCCTCCCTTCCTTCTTCCCTCCCTCCCTCCCATCCTTCCTTCCTGCCTTCCTCTCCTTCTGTCCCTTTCCTGCCTTCCTTCCTCCCTCCCTCCATCCTTTCCTCCCTCCCTTCCTTCTTCCTCCCTCCCTTCCTCCTCCCTCCCTCTGTTCCTTCCTTCCCCCCTCCTTCCCTCCTTTCCTCTGTTCCTTCCTGCTCCCTTCTTTCTTCCTCCCTCCTTGCTTCCCTCCCTCCCTCCTTCCGTCCGTCCCTTCCTCCTCCCTCCCTTCCTCTGTTCTTCCTTCTTCCTTCCCTCCCTTCTTCCGTTCCTTCCTTCGTTCCTCCTTCTCTCCTCCCTTCCTCCCTCCTTCCCTTCCTCCTCCCTCCATTTCTTCCTTTTTTCTTTCCTTCCTCCCTCCCTCCCTCCTGTAGTGGCAGAGTGGCTAAGAACGCAGTATTACAAGCAAACTCTGCCCTCTGCCAGGGGTTCAATCCTGACCGGCTGAAGGTTGCCCCAGCCTTCCCTCCTTCCCAGATCCATAAAACGAGGACCCAGATTGTTTGGGGGGGAGGAGGGCAATACGCTGACTCTAAACTGCTTAGAGAGGGCTGTAAAGCACCATGAAGCGGTATATAAGTCTGCGTGCTGTTGCCACACAGATGTTGCCCAGCTGCACCATCTTTATCCCCTTCGCAGGTCCAGGAGACGGTGCACGGCGTCACCACCGAGGAGTGTCAAGCCGCCCTGCAGAATCACAGCTGGAACGTGCAGAAGGCCGTCCAGTACCTGAAGGTAAAAACATCTGCATGGAGCATCTCTCCTCCTCCTGGCACAAGGAAGAGGAGGGGGATTTTGAGTGTGTGTGTGTAGCCCCAGCCCAGAATAAATCAAATGGAAACCAAAAGCAGCCCAGGAGGAAGATTCCTTTCTAGCATGAAGTTACAGACCAGCCTTCCCAATCCTGGGGGGTCCTGGGTGCTCCCTGACATTGGTGGTTTTCTTGCAGACGTTTCATTACCAAACTAGGTAACATCTTCAGTGCTAGAAGAATTAGAATAGAATAGAATAGAATAGAATAGAATAGAATAGAATAGAATAGAATAGAATAGAATAGAATAGAATAGAATAGAATAGAATAGAATAGAATATGGAATGGAAGAATGGAATGGAATAGAAGAATAGAATAGAAGAATAGAATAGAATAGAAATACAGAATAGAATAGAAATACAGAATAGAATAGAATAGAATAGAATAGAATAGAATAGAATAGAATAGAAATACAGAATAGAATAGAAATACAGAATAGAATAGAATATAAAATAGAATATCGAATGGAATGGAATGGAAGAATGGAATGGAATAGAATAATAGAATAGAAGAATAGAATAGAATAGAATAGAATAGGAATAGAATAGAATAGAATAGGAATATAAAATAGAATAGAATATAAAATAGAATATGGAATGGAATGGCAGAATGGAATGGAATGGAATAGAATAATAGAATAGGAATAGAATAGAAATATAAAATAGAATATAAAATAGAATATGGAATGGAATGGAATAGAATAGAATTAATAGAATAGAATAGAATAGAACAGAACAGAATAGAAGCTGGAGGGGACCTTGGGAGGTCTTCTAGTCCAGCCCCCTGCTCAAGCAGGAGAACCTACACCATCTCAGACAGGTGAATGTCTAGTCTCTTCTTAAAAGTCTCCAGTGATGGAGCACCCACGATTTCTGGTGGCAAGCTGTTCCACTGGTTGATTGTCCTCATTGTCAGGAGGAGGAGGAGCAGGAGAACTGTAGGGTCCTTGTTGCTCTCTGAGCTTGGTTGGTTTCCTTGCAGATGTTTCATGACCCAACTAGGTAACATCATCAGTGCTAGAAGGGAGTGGGGTTTGCAGAGAGGAAGAGGAGGACCGTGGTGTCCTCAGTGGTCTCTGAGCTTGGTTGTTTTCTTGCAGACATTTCGTAACCCAACTAGGGAATATCATCCGTGCTAGAAAGGAGTGGGGTTTGCTCTCTGTTTTATAGACACTCCCTTCTAGCACAGATGACGTTCCCTAGTTGGGTTATGAAATGTCTTCAACAAAACAACCTAGCTCAGAGATCACCAAGGACCCCACGGTCCTCCTTCTCACCACCACAACTCCCACTTGTTTCCCATCTCTGATGATGTTACCTAGTTTGAGTAATGAAACTTTCTGGCTTTCCTCCAGAAGTTTTGGATGCTCCATCGCTCGAGGTCTTCCAAGACTGGACTGCCATTTTTCTGGAATGGTATAGCGTCTCCTGCCTGAGCAGGGGGTTGGACTAGAAGACCTCCAAGGTCCCTTCCAGCCCTAGGATTCTATGACTCTCTCTCCCTTTGCACCAATGGCTGGTTGCCGTTCTGCCCCACCAGGACTTTCCCCTTGGAGGATGCTCTGTTCCCCGGCCTCTTCCTCAACCATCTCAAATCAGAATAGAGCTGGAAGGGTCCTTGGAGGTCTTCTAGTCCAACCCCCTTAATCATTTTGTTCGCTCTTCTCTGCACTTTTTCCAAAGTGTCAACATCTTTTTTGGAATGTGGTGAGCAAAACTGGATGCAGTATTCCAGGTGTGGCCTTACAAAGGCTTTATAAAGCGGTGCTAACACTTCCTGTGATGTTGATTCTATGCCTGTTTTATACAATCAAGGATTGTATTAGCTTTTTTGGCGGCGGCTGCATGCAGCTGGCTCATGTATGATGATGATGATGATGATGATGATAGAGTTGGAAAGGACCTTGGAGGTCATCTAGTCCAATCCCCTGCTCAGGCAGGAAACCCTATACCATTTCAGACAAATGGCTGTCCAGTCTCTTCTTAAAAACTTCCAGTGTTGGAGCATTCACCGCTTCTGGAGGCAAGGAGTTCCACTGGTTAATTGTTCCAACTGTCAGGAAGTTTCTCCTTAGTTCCAGGTTGCTTCTTTCCTTGATTAGTTTCCATCCGTTGCTTCTTGTCCTGCCTTCAGGTTTAAGGGATCCTCCACTAAGACTCCAAGGTCCCTCTCACAGTAACTGTTTTTGAACCAGGTTTCGCCTAATCTGTGCTTGTACCTTTGGGGCAGCCCCTCAAATCCTGGAAGACTGTTTTCATGTCCCCCCCTGGTCCTCCTTTTCTCTAGACTGCCTAAACCCAAATGTTTTAGCCTCTAGTCCTCTAATCATCTTTTTTTTTCCTCAATCTCTTCTGTGATGGAGCACCCACAATTTCTGGTGACAAGTAGTTCCACTGGTTAATTGTCCTCACTGTCAGGAGGTTTCTCCTTAATTCCAGGTTTCTTCTCTCTGGTTAGTTTCCAACCATTGTTTCTTGTCCTGCCTTCAGGTTCTTTGGAGAATAAATTGACCCCCCTCTGCCTTGTGGCAGCCCCTCAAATACCGGAACACTGCTATCATGTCGCCCCTATTTCTTCTTTTCTTTAGACTAGCCCAGAGATAGGCAACCTTGGCTCTTTTATTACTCGTGGACTTCAACTCCCAGAATTCCTGAGCCAGCATGGCTCAGCTTGGAAACCTCTCCCTGTCCCCTCAGCATGGCTGGCTCAGGAATTCTGGGAGTTGAAGTCCACGAGTCATAAAAGAGCCAAGGTTGCCTTCCCCTGGACTAGCCAAACCCAAGTCCCTTAGCCGTTCTTCATATGTTTTAGTCTCCAGGCCTTTAATCATCTTCGTTGCTCTTCTCTGCACTTTTTCCAAAGTCCCAACATCTTTTTTGTAATATGTGGTAACCACCTTCACTGTAGTTTTTGTAATGTGATGCTCTCTCCCACCCTCCCCTCGTCTGCAGATTGAGCAGCTCTTCTGCCTGGGACTGAAGACACGGCTGGAATGTCACAAAGTTCTGGAGATGTTCAACTGGAACTTGGAGCAGGCCAGTTCCCACCTCCTGGACCCCTACAACGCCGGCCAACTCAAGTAAGAGGAACCACGTGGCACGGCTGGCCACGTTCTCTTCCGGAAGGGAAGCTTTTTCTCCTTGCCAGGTTGCCAATGCTGCTGTCTAGGACAGATGTGAGCTTACAGCAGGGGTCTTCAAACTTGGCCCTTTCATGACTTGTGGACTTCAACTCCCAGAATTCCTCAGCCAGCCTCCATTTTGTTTGTTAGATTTAAGACAGGGCTCTTCAAACTTGGCCCTTTTATGACTTGTGGACTTCAACTCTCAGAATTCCTCAGCCAGCCTCCATTTTGTTTGTTAGATTTAAGACAGGGGTCTTCAAACTTGGCCCTTTCATGACTTGTGGACTTCAACTCCCAGAATTCCTCAGCCAGCCTCCATTTTGTTTGTTAGATTTAGGACAGGGCTCTTCAAACTTGGCCCTTTTATGACTTGTGGACTTCAACTCTCAGAATTCCTCAGCCAGGCATGCTGGCTGAGGAATTCTGGGAGTTGAAGTCCACAAGTCATGAAGGGGCCATAGTTCCCCCACTCTGGCTGAGGAATTCTGGGAGTTGAAGTCCACAAGTCATAAAAGGACCATAGTTCCCCCACGCTGGCTGAGGAATTCTGGGAGTTGAAGTCCACAAGTCATGAAGGGGCCAAGTTTGAAGACCCCTGGCCTACAGGTTAGCCTACAACTCTAGGTTTTTTTCCAGGCGGTCTCCCATCCGGGTACAGGTAGTCCTTGACTTAACGACGGTTCATTTAGTGACCGAAGTTACAACAGCACAGGAAAATGGGACTTAACGACCGTTGTTCACGCTTAATGACCGTTGTAGCCTCCCCGTGGTCACCGGATCAAAATTCAGACGCTTGGCCACTGGTTCATATTTATGACAGTCGGAGTGTCCCCCCGGGGGTCATGTGACCCACCCCCTTTTGCGACCTTCGGCCAAGCCAAGCCAATGGGGAAGCCGTGTTTCCAGCTTAACAACGGCAGCGATTCACTTAACGGCTGTGGCAAGGAAGGTCGTAAAAGGGGGCAAAACTCACTTAGCAACGGAAATTTGGGGCTCGGTTGTGGCCATAAGCCGTGGAGTACCTGTACTTTAGTGACTTCATTCAGTATTTTGGATGAATCTGGCTTGATTAGCTGGCTTGTAGATCCGTGCGTGAACTCGGAAAAGAGACAAACTCGACAAGCAAGTAAAACGTGCTGTGTGAATGCCTCCAAGATAAGAAGAGCGGTTCTCTTCTCAGTTCTTCTTTTCCACTGAATTCCCCCCCCCCGTAGATATATTCCTCACTGCTTGCTCGAGGGAGGGAAGGATGGAAGAAGGGAAGGATGGAAGAAGGGAGGGAGGGAGGCAGGGAAGGAGAGGGAGGATGGAGGGAAGGAAGGAAGGAGAAGGGAATGAAGCAAGGAAGGAGGGAGGGAGGGAGGATGGAAAGAAAGGAAGGAGAAGAACGAAAGGCAGGGAGAGATGAAGGTAGGATGACAGGAAGGAAGAGAGGAAGGGACGATGGAAGGAAGGAAGGAGAGGAAAGAAAGAAGGAAAGGAAAGGAGAAAAAAAGGAAAGTGAAAGAAAGAGAAAAAGAAAGATTCAATTTATTTTCTTTGCTTGCTTTTCGTCCTTCCAGACGGTGAATCGTATTCGTCTTCCCAACCAATGGACCCTTCGGGGGGGGGGGGATGCCCAGAATTGGTGACCGTCTTCCAACCTTATTGGACCAAGCGTCGCTTTTGAGGCAGTGGATGATGGATCCCGGAGAAGGCGCCCTGCAGCTAGGACTGCCCTGAACAGCCGGCGGGGTCCCGCCGCCTCCCGCCTCCCTCTCAGCCAGTGACTGTACCCCCCCCCCCTCCCTCTCTCGGCGGAGGCAGGCTGAGTTGCTTGCGTTCTCCCTGCTTCGGCTCTTAATCTCGCTGCTGGATTCCTTTTGTAAAGAGAAGTGTTCGCATTAATATATAAATACTCTTGTTCTATTTTGGAGAAAAAGGATGAAGTTTCCACTTGCACATTCGTCTCCGGGGAAGGGACGGGGGAAACGTTGAATCCTTGGGAAGAGGGCAGAAGGGGCTAGTAAGCCCCTAAGGAGGGGGGGGGGGGGGGGGAACCAGTGACATGACATGATGTAACGGTATGTAGGAAAGGCCTTGGGAGACGGGATAAGAGACAGCTGAGCCCTCAGCTGTATAATGGCAGACAAAAAGGCCCAGAAGGGACTATTCCTATCAGTAATGGTATAATAGAGCTGGAAGGGACCTTGGAGGTCTGCTAGTCCAACCCCCTGCTCAAGCACGGCACCTTATACCATTCCAGACAAGTGGCTATCCCATCTCTTCTTAAAAACCTCCAGTGATGGAGCGCCCACGATTTCTGGTGGCAAGCTGTTCCACTGGTTAATTGTCCTTGCTGTCAGGAAGTTTCTCCTTAATTCCAGGTTGCTTCTCTCCCTGATGAGTTTCCATCCGTTGTTTCTTGCCCTTCCCTCTGGTGCTTTGGAAAATAATTTGACCCCCTCCTCTTTGGGTGCAGCCCCTCAAATACCGGAACGCTGCTATCATGTCACCCCTATTTCTTCTTCTTTTCTTTACACTAGCCAAACCCAAGTCCAGCAGCCGTTCTTCGTATGTTTTGGCCTCCAGCCCCCCCCCCCCCAATCATTTTTCTTGCTTTTCTCTGCACTATGTCTAGAGCAGGGATAGGCAACCTTGGCTCTTTTATGACTGGTGGACTTCAACTCCCAGAATTCCTGAGCCAGCATGGGGGAACTATAGCCCCCTTCATGACTCGTGGACTTCAACTCCCAGAATTCCTGAGCCAGCGTGGGGGGGACTATGGCCCCTTCATGACTTGCGGACTTCAACTCTGGGAATTGAAGGAATTCTGGGAATTGAAGTCCACAAATCATGAAGGGGTTCGACTGTGGTCTTAACACAAGGACTACCTTTATCCATTGTGTCTTTTATGGACTAACCCAGGGGTAGGCAACCTTGGCCCCCTCATGACTTGTGGACTTCAACTCCCAGAATTCCTGAGCCAGCCTGGCTCAGCTTGGAAGCCTCTCCCTTTCCCCTCAGCGTGGCTGGCTCAGGAATTCTGGGAGTTGAAGTCCACCAGTCATAAAAGAGCCAAGGTTGCCCACCCCTGGTCTAGAGTCTCCGCATCATTTGTGTGTTGTGATGACCAAAACTGGATGCGGTATGCCAAATGTGGTCTCACCACTGTAGTATTGTGCATTCAGATTTGCAAGATTCGGTCAAAGTCGCTTTACAATAATGTAAAAATGAGCTGATGTGGTGTGTTTCCGGTCTGGTCTTCACCTGGTAAGGCTGATGTCGGTCTTGTCCCAAAGGTGTTTTTTTTTTTTTTCAGGAAGCAACTGGACTTACTTGTTTTTTCTTTGAAGACGTTTCGCTTCTCATCCCAGAAGCTTCTTCAGTTCTGACTGGATTGGGGGGGGAATGGAAGGATTTATACTCCTTGCAGACAAGCTGGTCATTTGCGTCCTTTTAGAGAATCCTTGAGGCCACCTGGAGGTTGACCTGTGTCCTCGGAGGTCACCTGAGCGGTGCAAATGGGTGTGGAGTCTTCTTGGGACTGCTGAAAGTGTTGTCGACTGGAGATGGGTGGTGTGGTACCCCTCCCCTCCTGTTCTTTTGGGGATCAGCAGAAGAAGAAGAAAAAGACATTTAATTAATCACCGTGTCCTCAATAAGGCCTCAAAGGCTCAGGAAGGGGAGCAAACGAGCCTGTCAGTCGCCTGGAGGGAATATCTGAGGCTCTACCCGGAGTTTGAATCCCCAAATTATCTTTTTAACAGCCACTCACCTAGGATCTTAACACGGGGCGCACCTTGTGGTCATCTAGTCCAACCCCCTTACTCAGGGCGGGAATCTGAATTCAAGCGCCTGAGGCTTGAACCTGGGGCTTGCTTGGTCCTTTGCCTTCTTTTAGAGGGTCCTTGAGGCCACCTGGAGCTTTACCTGTGTCCTCGGGGTCACCTGAGTGATGCAGGATGTTTTCTGCCCTGGATCCCTTCACCGTTGGGGAGACAGGTGCAAGGCTGTTGGGGGCGAGTCCGTGTTGTCTGCATCTCAAACTGAAGGGCAAACGGTTCCTGTGGGTTGCAATGTTTTCTGGAAATCTGTTCATGCTCCTGCACCCTTCGAAGGGGGTTCATGCCAAAGTGCATAGCTCAATGTCTATGGAGGTTCCCCAGGCTCCACACCCATTTGCACCACTCAGGTGACCCTGAGGGACACAGATGAAACCTCCAGGTGGCCTCAACGACCCTCTAAAAGGAGGCAAATGACCAGCTGTCTGCAAGGAGTATAAATCCTTCCATTTCCCCACCCTCCGGTCGAGAGCGGAAGAAGCTTCTGGGATGAGAAGCGAAACGTCTTCAAAGAAAAAAACAAGGAAGTCCAGTTGCCTCCTGAAAAAAAGCACCTTTGGGACAAACCATGACCTGGATGCCTGAGAGTCTCCACAGACGTTAATCTTGCAAGTCTGAAGGCACAATTCTCTCTCCATCTCCTTAAGAGTGACTCCCTTACTGTATCTCGCCCCACGGTTATATACACTTATATACTGCTTCACAGTGCTTTAGTTTACAGCCCTCTCTGAGCAGTTTACAGAGTCAGCCCATTGCCACCCTCCCCCCCCCAACAATCTGGGTCCTCATTTTACCCACCTGGGAAGGATGGAAGTCCGAGTCAACCTTGAGCTGGTTAGGATCGAACTGCTGGCAGTGAGCAGAGAGGTAGCTTGCAATGCTGCATTCTAACCACTGCACTGCCACGGGAGGGAGAGAGGGGGGGAGAGGGAGGAAAAAAGAAAGAAATAGCAATAGCACTTATATGCCGCTTCACAATGCTTTACAGCCCTCTCTGAGCGATTTACAGAATTTGCACCTTGCCCCCAACAATCTGGGTCCTCATATTACTGACCTCGGAAGGATGGAAGTCTTGAGTCAACCTTGAGCCGGTCAAGATCGAACTGCTGGCAGTGGGCAGAGTTAGCTTGCAATGCTGCATTCTAACCACTGCACCTCCACGGAAGGGAGAGAGGAAGGAAGGAAAGAGAAAGAAAGAAAGAGATAGCACTTACATACTGCTTCACAATGCTTTACAGCCCTCTTTGAGTGGTTTACAGAGTTAGCATTTTGCCCCCAACAATCTGGGTCCTCATTTTATCCACCTCGGAAGGACATAAGGCTGAGTCAACCTTGAGCCGGTCAGGATCGAACTCCTGGCATCAGGCAGAATTAGCCTGCAATACTGCATTCTAACCACTGTGCCACCACGGCTCCCGGGTGAACAAACGGTGAACTTGAAATACTAATTACGGGTAGGCAACCTTGGCCCCTTCATGACTCGTGGACTTCAACTCCCAGAATCCCTGAGCCAGCCATGCTGAGGGGAAAGGGAGAGGTTTCCAAGCTGAGCCATGCTGGCTCAGGAATTCTGGGAGTTGAAGTCAGCGAGTCATGAAGGGGCCATAGTTCCCCCATGCTGGCTAGGAATTCTGGGAGTTGAAGTCCACGAGTCATAAAAGAGCCAAGGTTGCCTACCCCTGTACTAGTACATGAAGGTAACTATGATATAGTTGCTATTATTGAAACTCGGTGGGATCGGACTCCTGACTGGAATGTGCTGATGGAAGGAGGCAAACTATTCCAAAGAAACGGACGTAACGAAAGAGGAGGCGAAGTTGCAGTATATGTAAAAGATCACTACAGCTCTACAGTCCCAAAGGCTCCTGTTCAGGATGGCCACTGGACTCCCTTGTTTTTCCTTTGAAGACATTTTGCTTCTCACCCAGGAAGCTTCTTCAGCTCTGACTGGATGGTGGGGAAATGGGAGGATTTATACACCTTGCAAGTAGCTAGTCCTTTGCCGCCTTTTAGAGAGTCGTCGAGGCCACCTGGAGGTTTACCTGTGTCCTCGGGGACACCTGAGTGGTGCAAATGGGTGTGGAGCCTTCTTGGGACTGCTGAAAGTGTCGACTGGAGATGGGTGGTGTGGTACCCCTCCCCTCCTGTTCTTATCCCCCCTCTTCCTTCTCTTCATTAAACTAGACATACCCAATTCCAGCAACCGTTCCTTGTATGTTTTAGCCTCCAGTCCCCTGATCATCCTTGTTGCTCTTCTCTGCACTCTTTCTAGAGTCTCAACATCTTTTTTACATCGTGGTGACCAAAACTGGATGCAGTATTCCAAGTGTGGCCTTACCAAGGCCTTGTAAAGTGGTATTAACACTTCAGGTGATCTTGATTCTATCCCTCTGTTAATGCAGCCTAGCACTGTGTTGGCTTTTTTGGCAGCTGCAGCACACGGCCGGCTCCTATCCACTATTTCTTTGCTTGGTCACACGTCCACCATAAGGGATAAAAAGTCCCTTCTTTACATTTCAGTTGCTGGCCTTTTGTTGAGTCAACAGGTGGGGGCCACTGTGACATCACCAACTGTCCTGGATGCTAGAATGTGGCCCACCTGTGTGGCCTGGTGGACTCCAGAATCCTGGGTTTGAGCCAGGAGAGACCAATGGTCTCTTTGGATGGGAGATTATTTCTGGAACAAGGGGTCTTCAGGCCTTGCTCGTTTTAACTGCCGGTCAAGCTGAGCTTTGCAAGGACAAAGCTTGAAAGCGTGAAGGTCATTCCAGCTTTCCAACCTTGCTGTTGAGAGAGACTTCTCCCAATTTGGTTGAGCAGGTAAGATGCCCTTCATGAGCTTTGCTGCTCTCTGAGGTTTCATGACCCGGCTATCAGAATAACAAGAGTTTGGAAGGGACCTTGGAGGTCTTCCAATCCAGCCCCCTGCTCAAGCAGGAGACACTATATGCTTGGAGACAAATGGCTGTCCCATCTCTTCTTAAAAACTATGTACTAGAACAGGGCTCTTCAAACTTGGCCCTTTTATGACTTGTGGACTTCAACTCCCAGAATTCCTCAGCCAGGCATGCGTGCCTGGCTGAGGAATTCTGGGAGTTGAAGTCCACAAGTCATAAAAGGGCCAAGTTTGAAGAGCCCTGTACTAGCAGGAGGAGGAGGAGGGGGTGTGTGAGGTCCCTGGTTGGTGGTTTTCTTACAGATGTTTCATGACCCAGCTAGGTAAGATCATCAGTGCTAAAGCTCTAAAAGGATGTCCTTTTTCCCTTGAGAAGAAAAGAGAAGATAAAGCCATATTTGGAATGGGCTGGTTTTGAGTTCTGACTCGCCAGGTCCATGTGATCGATAGATAGACAATGCTCCAGGAGCCTAGACAGTTGTGGCCATTATTGGGAAATCGAGACTGTTGCAAGAAATTAGAAATTCCCAAAGCTTGGGCTTTCCCATTGTTGTGGGCTGTTAACCAGTTCAAGGTGTTTGGAGGTGAGCAACTTTTCAATGAAAGTTGGAAGAAATGAAAGCACGTCCAGGGTGGAAAGTTGAAGATCAACCATTACACTGTCCTGGATTATTAATTTGCATATAACATACAGCAAAGAGGAAGGAAGGAAGGAAGGAAGGAAGGAGAAAGGAAAAAGAAAGGGAGGGAAAAGAAAGAAGGAGGCAGGGAGAGGAGAAGAAGGAAGGAAGGAAGGAAAAGAGGGAGGAGAGGAAGGAAGGAAGGAAGGAAGGAAGGAAGGAAGGAAGGAAGGAAGGAAAAGTTGCAGCCAGAGTCCTTGCAGTTCTAGCTTGAAATGATGGAACTACTGATGGCAATTCTAACCACGTTAAACCATTTTCTGGGTCCTGTAACAGACCGAACCATTTTAAGATACCACAGCTGGGTTCACACAAGTTGCTAAGCCATAAAAAGGCACACAAAAATTTCAGGCTAACCAACCGTAGCACGCTGCAGAAAAAACATCTACTGGACTCAATTGTGTGAAGGCCGCATTGTGTGCGTGAAGGCCCCTCCCAGAGATCCTGGACATCGACAATCCAGGAAAGACGTCACCAAGGAAGAGTTGTAGCGCTTTAGAGCAACGGTGGCCATCTTAAGATGCGTGGACTTCAATTCCCAGAATTCCCCAGCCGGCCAGCACACTGGCTGAGGAATTCTGGGAGTTGAAGTCCACAAGTCATCAAAGGTCCAAGTTGGAAGACCCCTGTCTTAGACCTAGGTCTCCCAAGCGTGGCCCCTTTAAGCCAGGGGTCTCCAACCTTGGCAACTTTAAGACTTGTGGACTTCAACTCCCAGAATTCCTCAGCCAGCCAGCTTGGCTGGCTGGGGAATTCTGGGAGTTGAAGTCCACAGGCCTTAAAGTGGACTGATTGGTGAATTATGGTTCTTGAAACTGGGCTTGTTAAGCAGGTGGGGTGAACAACTGAATTTTCTTTCCCCCCCCCCCCAACCTCCAGCAACAGCCCCTGGCACATTAGAAGCCACAGGATGCTCGAACAAACTTCCTGTTCCAGCGAATTCAAGACGTCCAACCTAGGAAAGGAGAGCAGCGCAAGCTGCTATCCCAGGCATGCTGGTAAATCGGGGGGGGGGGGGGGTGTGTGTCTTTGAGGGTGGGGTCAGGGGGGAGGGCATGGCATTGCACAGAAAGGAAATCTTTTTGGGGGGACTGTGGTTTCCATTAGCCCCCTTTTTAGCCCCCTTTTCACGACGTTGCGATAAATCTTAACCCCGCGCAGAGGGTGACGCTTATGCAAAACCTGTTGGAAATGATCGACGTGCTGTCACTTTAATGATTTTGTCCGATTTTCATCCAAGTTGCTTAGAAGGGGGTTTCTCAACTTTGGAGACTTTTAAGACGGGTGGACTTCGACTCCCAGAATTCCCCAGCCAACATGGCTGGCTGGAGAATTCTGGGAGTCGAAGTCCAGTCGTCTTAAAGGGGCAAAGATGGAGAAACAATGATTTAACTGAAGCTGGAAATCAGAACGGTCTGTCTGGAAACACACACCCCCAATGCACACACACACACACACACACACACACACACACACACACACACAAAACACACAGAGACGATATGATGTGATGAGCACCACTCACAGATAGTTTAGTGAAATCCTTCACTGACCAACATTTTATAATAAATATACTAATCATAAAGTTGGCAGGGACCTTGGAGGTCATCTAGTCCAACCCCCTGCTCAGGCAGGAAACCCTATCTAGTTGATAGAAGAGAATATTGGTAGCTCAGGGTTGAACTGTGGGGTCCTGGGTGCTCTCTGAGCTGGGTGGTTTTCTTTCAGACTTTTCATGACCCAAACTAGGCATCATTATCAGTGCTAGAAGGGAGGGGGGTTTGTGGAGAGGAGGAGGAGGAGGAGGAGGAGGAGGAGGAGGAGGAGGAGGAGGACAACGACAACTGAGGGGTCCTTGGTGCTCTCTGAGCTTGGTTGTTTCTTTGCAGACGTGACATGACCCAACCATGTGACAGTGCTAGAAGGGAGAAGGATTTCTAGCACGGATGATGTTCCCTAGTTGGGTCATGAAACGTCTGCAAGAAAACCACCAAGCTCAGAGAGCACCGAGGACCACTCAAACCTAGTTTAGGCTCAGGAGTCCTCCAGTCCTATCCAGACAGGTCAAAGATGATATCTGAAACTTGCTGCTAACATAGTATGGAGTATGAAGAACATCAGCACTACCGATGGTGGATCTCAAGAGCTTTCATTTTTCATGAATGTAGATGTAGTTCTGTCACTAGAGATGTTGGGGGTCTTCCATCAGAGACCACCCAAAGGTTTTCCATTACCTTGGGCCACCACGTTTTTGTTTTCATTGATCTGGAGGAGAGATGTCACCAAGGTTGGGTCAACGCACTGCCAAATCCTCTGTTCTAGATTCACCAAGTTCCACCTCTTCTCAAGCAAGTTTTAGTTCTGTGGATTCGGAGATCCACGTAAAAGAGGCCATGGGCCGCATCCGTACTTTCCTCCATGAAAAATATCAGGTACGACTTTCTCTTCTTCTACCTGGACGCTCTAAGGGGCTGGACTAGAAGACCTCCAAGGTCCCTTCCAGCTCTGTTCTGTTCTGTTCTATATTCTGTTCTGTTGTGTTCTATTCTATTCTATTCTATATTCCCTATTCTATTCTATTCTATTCTATTCTATTCTATTCTATTCTATTCTATATTTCTATTCTATATTTCTATTCTATATTTCTATTCTATTCTATTCTATATTTCTATTCTATATTTCTATTCTATTCTATTCTATTCTATTCTATTCTATTCTATTCTACTCTACTCTACTCTACTCTACTCTACTCTACTCTACTCTACTCTACTCTACTCTACTCTATTCTATTCTATTCTATTCTATTCTCATTCGGACTCTTTAAATCACAATCTTGTCAACCTTAAGATGCTTGGACTTCAACTCCCAGAATTCCCCAGTCAGCCTTGTTGACTGGGGAATTCTGGGAGTTGAAGTCCATGCATCTTAAGGTTGAGAAGCACTTACAGAGTTCTACTTGCAAAGTTCATTTAGTAGCTATTCGAAGTTATAACAGCACTGAAAAAAGGGACTTAGGACCGTTTTTCACACGTACGGCCGTTGCAGCATCCCCAGGGTCAGGTGATCAAAATTCAGACGCTTGGCAATTGGTTCATATTTATGACGGTCGCAGCGTCCGAGGTGGGTGTTATGTGATCCCCCTTTTGCGGCCTTCCGACAAGCAAAATCAATAGGGGAAGCCAGAGTCACTTGACTGTGTTACTAACAATGGATTCACTTAACGACTGTGGCAAAATGGGGCAAAATTCACTTAACAACCATTTCACTTAGTGACAGAAAATTTGGGCTCCAAGAGGTCCCCTTTCTCCTGCTCCCATCAACACCACTTCTGTTTTTCTTGCGGGACCAAAAAGTATGTTTTTAACTTTATTTGGGGGGAGGGGGCGGTGTTCCTTAGGATGTGCCGGAGAAGTCCAAGTTCCTGGAATGTGTGGACCTGGTTACCGCCAATATGGAGAGCGGGAAAGATGGCTTCCGAGAGGAGTACTACAACCCCATGTTGTTGAGGGACATCCTGAGGGTGAGTGACTTTGTCGCCCGCACAAAGACTAGAAGAATGAAAATATTTTGGGAAAGAACCCTGGGAGGAGGGGACCCCCCCCGCCCCCCCCCCCAGTCTGAGCAGGCTTGGCCAGAGACGTGCAGCCTGGCTGTGAGAACGAAACGAAACATCCAGGACAATTAGAGCAACGTTTGGCTTCCTTCCTTCGTTCCTTCCTTCGTTCCTTCCTTTCTTTCCTCTCATTTCCTTCCTTCATTCCTTTCTTTACCTCCCTTCCTCCCTTCTTTCCTCCTTCCTTCTTCCTTCCTTCTTATCTTCCTTCCTTTTTTCATTCATATCTTCCATTCCTTCCTTCCTTTTCATTCTCATCTTCCTTCCTTCCTTTTTTCATTCTTATCTTCCTTCCATTCCTCCCTTCCTTTTCATTCTTATTCCTTCCTTCCTTATCTTCCTTCCTCCCTTTCCTTCCTTCCTTTTCATTCTCATCTTCCTTCCTTTTTTCATTATCTTCCTTCCATTCCTTCCTTCCTTTCCTTCCTCCTTCCTTCCTTCCTCCTTTCCTTCCTTCCTTCCTTCTTTCATTCCTATCTTCCTTCCTTTCCTCCCTTTTCATTCTCATCTTCCTTCCTTCCTTTTTTCATTCTTATCTTCCTTCCATTCCTTCCTTCCTTTTCATTCTCATCTTCCTTCCTTTTTTCATTCTTATCTTCCTTCCTTTCCTCCCTTCCTTTCCTTCCTTCCTTCCTTCCTTCTTTCCTTCCTTTCTTCCTTCCTTTCCTCCCTTTTCATTCTCATCTTCCTTCCTTTTTTCATTCTTATCTTCCTTCCATTCCTTCCTTTTCTTTCTCATCTTCCTCCCTTCCTTTCCTTCCTCCTTCCTTCCTTCTTTCCTTCCTATCTTCCTTCCTTTCCTCCCTTTTCATTCTCATCTTCCTTCCTTCCTTCCTCCCTCCCTCCCTATAGTTCCTTTCCCCAGGAATGACCTCCACAAAGGCTGAGGAACGAGAAGAAACCTTGTCCAGGATTGCTAAGATCATCAGCTGCATCAACAGCCACTGCCCGGACAGAGAAGTGAGTGGCTTCTTCCAAACTCTTGCTCAATGTCAGAACCCAGGTTTCAGCATTGTGGGGGAAAGCAAAGGGACGCCACTAGACTTCAACTCCCAGAACTCCCCAGCCAGCAGGCAGGGTCTTCAACTCCCAGAATTCCCCAGCCAGATAAAATTAAAACACCCCACAAAAACGTCTTTGCATAAAGACTGCTCTTCTTCTTCTTCTTCTTCTTCTTCTTCTTCTTCTTCTTCTTCTTCTTCTTCTTCTTCTTCTTCTTCTTCTTCTTCTTCTTCTTCTTCTTCTTCTTCTTCTTCTTCTTCTTCTTCTTCTCCTCCTCCTCCTCCTCCTCCTCCTCCTCCTCCTCCTCCTCCTCTTATTTATAAATCATCTTATCCTCCTCCTCTCCTCCTCCTTCTCCTTCTCCTTCTTCTTCTCCTCCTCTATTATAAATTTATAAATCATCCTACTCCCTCTCCTCCTCCGCCTCCTCCTCCTCATCTCTCCTCTCTCATCCTCCTCCTCCTCCTCCTCTTCTCTCTCCTCCAATCATCTCCTCCCTCCTTCTCCTTCTCCTCTCATTCTCCTTCTCCTTCTCCTTCCTCACTTCTCCTTCTGCCATATCCATTATCGGACGTTGGCGATCCTGTTTTTATCAGCAGCCGCACGAAAAAGTGCTGCTGAGTTTTGTCCAAACCAGTCCCTTAGATTTTGAAGCCATGATGTTCTTCTTCTGCCTGGACCTCGTTTGCCTTCAACCTTTCCCTGGAGGATTAAATGGAGTATGCCGTATTTTTCTGGGTGTCGCATCACATGTCCGAAATATTCTAACTTTCGTTTTTTAATTCTTTTGATGATTTCCCTGGGCTTTCCCAGGCGGCTTCTATCACCTCCTCATTTCTGATCTTGTCCACCCAGCTTATACGTAACAGCCGCCGGTAAATCCACATTTCAAATGCTTCCAGTCTCTTCAGGTGGCCTTCTGTCAGAGACCAACTCTCTACTCCATAGAGCAGGATAGAAAAAAAATACAACACCTGACAAGCCTGATTTTCAATCTTAGGCTTATGTCGTGACTGCTTTTTTTCTACAAGGGTAAAAAACAGCGAGGCATCTCACATAAAGAGGCATCAGCTACGTGGGAGTCAGGCACCTCTATAATTGTGTTTATTAAATACACAAATGAAATAATACACACTGCTCTATTCCCACCTTCCCCGCCGCTCCAGGGCTTGAAGGCCATCAAGCTGGGGAAGGTCGCCGGGGGGCTGATCCTGTCTTGCGGCGACCCCAATGAGGGGGTCTCCTGTTGGGCAGCCGATGGACTCCACCGCCTCTACGCCCTGATGGTGCACCAAAAAAGTAAGGGAAGCATGGGATCTGGGGTAGATCGGCAACTATCGTCAGGTGCGTCTATTAAAAAAAATACCTTTTTGTACAATGATCCTATTTTCTTGGGGGGGGAGGGGGAAATAAAGGACAGTGCCTCCGAAAGAGGTTACTAAGAATAAAGAAAAAAAAATTAATTGTTCATCTTTATAGCTTTGTTCTTAGAAACGTACCGGTGAAAGAGAATATCTGTTGCTCAGGGTTGAAATGTGGGGACGTTCGGTTTTCTTGCAAACATTTCATGACCCAACGAGGAGACATCATCCCTGCAAACACTACTCCTTTCTACCACTTGATGCTGTTCCCTCCTTGGGTCATGAAACGCCTGCAAGAAAACAACCCAACTCAGAGAGGAACAAGGACCCCACCGTCAATTTAATTCCTTTTCATTTAAATTCCTTTTTTTTATATTTACCTTTTTAGCATTTTGTAAGCCACCCAGTTGCTTCAACAGTGAGAGGGGCGTCATACAGATAATCCTCGGCTTATGACAAACAAAGACAACCCCACAGTTCTCCTCCTCCTCCTCCTCCTCCCCCCCCAACACTGATGGTGTTACCTAGTTTGGTAAAGAAATGTCTGCAAAAAAAACATCAAGCTTAAAGAGCACCAAGGAGCCCACAGTGCTTCCCCTCATCCCTCCTCTTCCTCCTCCTCCTCTTCCTCCTCTTCCTCCTCCTCCTCCTCTTCCTCCTCCTCCCCCCTCCTCCTCCTCCTCTCCCTCCCCCTTTCAGCACTGATGATGTTACCTAGTTGGGTAACATCATTTGCAAGAAAAAAAACCTCACAGTGCAACAAGGACCCCACAGTTCTCCTCCTCCTCCTCCTCCTCCTCCTCCTCCTCCTCCACCCCCCAAAAATTTTGATCCTGTGACCGTGGGGATGCTGCACTGCGAAAAACAATCAGGTCCCTTTTTTCCAGTTCCGTTATAACTTCAAACCGTCACTAAACTAATTGTTGTAAGTCGAGGGCTATCTGTCCCTTTTGGGGAAGGAGCTCTGTCGCAACTTTGAAAGGTTGCTAGGTGACCCGTCGTACGTCGAGGACTGCCTGTATTTGGAAAGCAAGAACGACCCCGTTCCCTAATTTTTTGTTCCTTTCCTGAGGTCTGACGAAGGCGGAAGATAATCAGGAATATTTAGACCTTCTCCAGGAATGGGAAGAAGAGAAGATTTTCTGGCTGGCCTGGTTCTCGGACGTGAGCATGGCGGCTACGGTAATTTCCTGTCCCCTCCGAATTAGAGTTCCCCAAACTTTACGGGGGTGATAGCCCGGAGGACTGGAGGGGGGAAGGAGGGGATGGTTTCGTGAGGGGCAGGGGCGCGCGTGTCCACAAGCCCCCGTCGCTTGCACGAGTGAGGCCGAGAGCACCCGTGACACTCGTGTAATTGGGATCCTGAGCGCTCACGACCCTCGCATGAGTGGGGCCCTGAACGCCCGTGATGCTCACACGAGGGGACCCCCAAGCACCTGCGACACTCATGCAATTGGGGCCCCGAGCACACGTGACCCTCGCTTGAGTGGGACCCTGAATGCCTGTGACGCTCGCGCGAGTGGGGCCCCAAGCACCTGCGACACTCACACAATTGCCCACTACCCTTGCATGACCCCAAGCACCTGCAACACTTTGCAATTGGGGCCCCCAGTGCCCACCATCTTCGCATGTGGGGCCCTGAACACCCATGATGCTCGCACGAGTGGGGCCCCAAGCACCTGCGACACTCACACAATTGCCCACTACCCTTGCATGACCCCAAGCACCTGTGACACTTGTGCAATCGGGGCCCCAGCGCCCATGACCCTTGCATGAGTGGGGCCCTGAACGCCCATGATGCTCGCACGAGGGGGACCCCAAGCACCTGTGACACTCACACAATTGGGGCCCTGAGCGCCCACAACCCTCGCATAAGTGGGCCCTGAACCCCCGTGACGCTCGCACAAGGGGGACCCCAAGCACCTGTGACATGCAATTGGGGCCCCAAGTGTCCGCGACATTCAGGCGAGTGCAGCCCCACACCAGCCAGCGACTTGCATGGCCCGGTTGGGAATAGGTCATGGACCGGTAACGAGCCACAGCCCACAGGTTGGGGACCCCTGCTGAACACTTCTGGTTGCCCAGGGAACTGATCTGCCCGCTGCATTTTGTGCTTAACCTTCGTCCTGTTTCCAGATATTCAAAAAATACCTGCGTGCAGACGATCAAATGGCGTTAATTCTGACTGCCCTCCGAGGCACGAGGGACGACAGCATCCACAGCACCAAAGCTGCCGTCCGCATGCTGAAAGCCATGCTGAGGGAGCCCAGATCCAATTTTGTGAAGGTAAAGGGTTGGTTGTCGAACCGGTCCTCGCACTTACGACCATCAAAGGTCACACGATCAAAATTCGGGCCCTTGGCAACCGGGATCATGCGATCGGCATTTGCCACCTTCCCAGCCGGCTTCGGGCGAGCGGAATAAATGAAAGAAGCTGGATTTGCTTAACGACCGCAGGATTCGCTTAACGACCCAAGGGGAAAAAATAAGTCGTAATATAGGTTGCGACTCACTTAACAATGGCTTTGCTTACTAACGGAAAATTCTGGTTCCCAATTGACGTCGCCCATCCACACAAGCTTAGCTGATTTCTGTCTGGGATCTGTACTTTAGGACTGTTTAAGGCCGCTAGTCCTCAATTTGCAACCATTCGTTTAGTGACCGTTTGAAATTACATCGCTGAAAAAAGTGACTTACGACCGTTTTTCACACTTAACAACCGTTGCGGCCTCCCCGTGGTCATGTGATCAAAATTCAGGCGCTTGGCCACTGACTCGCATTTATGACGGTCGCAGCGTCCCCCGGGGTCCTCTGATCCCCTTTTGCGAACTTCTGCCAAGCAAAGTCGATGAGGGATGAAGCCAGATTCACTTAACAACGTGTTACTAATTTACCATCTGCGGCGATTCACTTAACAACTGGGGCAAAAAAAGTCGTAAAATGGGGCAAGAGAAATGTTGGGCTCGGTCGTGGTCGTAAGTTGAGGACTACCTGTCTTGCGCAGAGACACCACCAAGGGGAAATCCTCTTTTCCCAGGTGCCAAAGACGGTCAGATTAATGTATTCTTCCTTGGAACAAATCACGGCTCCTTTTGCCCGCCATGAATTCTTCCGGCTTCTCCGGCTGATCGGCAGCAGCCACCCCGAAGAAGTGGTGAGGACCCTCCTCAGTTGCTCCCTGCAGTGTGACTGGTAAGTCCAAAGGCAGTGCCTGATGGGTCTTGGCTGGGAGCCCATCCCTTGACCCCTGGGGATTCACCTTCCCACTAGGTCATGTTCCTCCGATGGCTTGTCGAGGGCTTTTCAGTGAGGTTAAAGATTTAAGGCAGCGTTTCTCTACCTTGGCCACTTGAAGATGGACGGATTTCAGCTCCAAGAATTCCTCATCCAGCACGATGCCAATTTGAAGATGGACGGATTTCAGCTCCAAGAATTCCTCATCCAGCATGATGCCAATTTGAAGATGGACGGATTTCAGCTCCCAGAATTCCTCATCTAGCATGATGCCAATTTGAAGATGGATGGACTTCAATTCCCAGAATTCCTCATCCAACATGATGCCAATTTGAAGATGGATGGACTTCAACTCCCAGAATTCCTCAGCCAGCATGATGCCAATTTGAAGATGGATGGACTTCAACTCTCAGAATTCCTCAGCCAGCATGATGCCAACTTGAAGATGGATGGACTTCAACTCCCAGAATTCCTCAGCCAGTCTGGCAGCCACTTGAAGATGGATGGACTGCATCTCCCAGAATTCCTCACCCAGCACGGTGGCAACTTGAAAGTGGACGGACTTCAACTCCCAGAATTGTGGGAGTTGAAGTCTACTCAACCTCAAGTAGCCAAGGTGGAGAAACATTGATTTTGACAAAAGAGTCAAAATGGCCACCTTGAACTAAAACCTCATCGTGAATGCAGACCCCCCCACAACAGATTTACAACGAGCCCCACCGTCTGACAGCCCCCTTTTTCTCGACTTGCAGCAGTGCCTCGGCTATGTGGCATGCCCTGGTGTCCTTCTCCAGCAGCGCCTGCAAGATCCTCAGCGTCCTGCAGGATATGGTCCAACAGCAGCCCTTCCGCCTGGACCGGCCTGGGACGAAGCCCGCCGTCGCTCCGTTGGCTGTAGGTATCAAGTCCGACCAGGCTGGGGGTGTGGAGGGCTCCTTCCCGGTCTGGAAGATTGCCTTCAGAAGTTGTGGGAACTTCATCACTGGAAGCCATCTGTCAGGAATGGTGTAGGGTCTCCTGCTTGGGTGGGGGGTTGGACTCGATGACCTACAAGGTCCCTTTCAACTCTGTTTATTCTATTCCATTCTGTTCTGTTCTGTTCTCCTCCCTCTTCCTCTTCCTCCTCCTTCTGCTTCTTCTCTCCTCCTCCTTCTCCTCCTTCTGCTTCTCCTTCTCCTGCTTCCCCTCCTCCTCCTCCTCCTCCTCCTCCTGATTCTTCTTCTTCTTCTCTCCTCCTCCTCCTTCTGCTTCTGCTTCTGCTTCTCCTGCTTCCCCTCCTCCTCCTGCTTCTTCTTCTGCTGCTGCTTCTTATCCTGCTTCCCCTCCTCCTGCTTCCCCTCCTCCTGCTTCTCCTCCTCCTGCTTCTCCTCCTCCTGCTTCCCCTCCTCTTCCTCGTCCTTGTCCTCGTCCTCCTCCCATCTGGTTCTTTGGGGTCTTCTTCCCTGTGAGCTACACCTGTTGAGATGCCTCCATGTGTGTGAAACTCTCCTGGGTTTCCCTCCACCTCAGCTCCTCTTCTCTTCCTTTCAGGCCACAGCTGCTCTTAAGGAGATTTTGAGGCGCCCCCCTCCAGCCTGCAAAGACGCCCTGAAAGCCATGTACCCCACGCTCTGCATCGCCCTGCTCTGCCAGATCTCCTACACGGTGCAGATCAAACCTCAGGAGATCGACCTGTACTGGAGGACTTCCATGCAGGAGAAAACCCCTACTCCTCCTGTCCCTTTGAGGTCTCTTTTGTTCTGCTCCCTTTGCTGAGGGGGGGGGGGCGATTTGCAGTGGGTGGGGGACTTTAACTCCTTTAAAGGTGTGAATGAAACTTTCAAACACTTTGGTGGGGGGTTTTTTAAGAGAGGGAAGGAAAATTAGTTTGCATTTTACGCTACTGAACACATAAATTGGTTAAATAAATGAGCCGGTTTGCTGGACTTTAGGAAAAAGAGGGTGGGAAGGCAATTAAGTGGAGGACAATAAACAGACTCAATTTCTAAATCAATGTTCCTCAACTTTAGCACCTTTTAAGAGGTGTGGACTTCAACTCCCAGAATTCCTCAGCCAGCTTGTGTGGACTCTCAGCTCCCAGAATTCTTCGGCCAGCCTGTGTGGACTTCAATTCTAAACCAGCGTTCCTCAACCTTAGCATCTTAAAAAGGTGTGGACTTCAGCTCCCAGAGTTCATAGCTGGCTGGGGAATTCTGGGAGTTGAAGTCCACACCTCTTAAAAGTTGAGAAGTACTGTTCTAAACAGGCCTCCGTTTCGTCTCGCAAGCTGGGGCAAGCCAGGATGAGCTGACAGCCATCATGGCTTGATGTACTCAATGAAGTCACACGGAATCTCCTTCTCCTTGTTTGATGATGATGTCCTTCCGGCTTGGTTCAATAAAAGGGAGGGACTTTAAGGGGTGCAGGGGGAAGGACCTGCCTCAACTAGGTCTCCCAAGAAACAGGCGTTGTCTCCAAAGGAACTTTTATTAGGCGATAGGGATAGCAAGGAAGCAAAGCGAGGTCTGAGGAAATAGCCTGCGCACTCTTCAAGGTCTCTCTCGGTTTCGTTTCCCTCCCGCTCCATGCGCCAACCGTCCTCCAGATAAGAGCGATGGTATCCAGGCGCATTCCTTCCCCTGGGGGAAAGGCAGTGTTGGATAAGCAAAGCATATTGTATATCCCCACATTGGAATCCCCCTTCCCAACAGGATGGCAGGCCCCAAAGAATGGTTATTGAAGCATGTACAGGTTAGGAGAAATAGTAATACATTTCTTTGGGGATCTGACACGCTGACCGGGGTTCCTCTATTTGTTGTGGTTGTTAGATGCGAAGTCATGTCCGACCCATCGCGATCCCATGGACAACGTTCCTCCAGGCCTTCCTGTCCTCTACCATCTTCTGGAGTCCATTTAAGCTCACGCCTCCTGCTTCAGTGACTCCATCCAGCCACCTCATTCTCTGTTGCCCCCTTCTTCTACTGCCCTCAATCTTTCCCAGCATCAGGCTCTTCTCCAGTGAGTCCTTCCTTCTCATTAGGTGGCCAAACTACTTGAGTTTCAACTTCAGGATCTGGCCTTCTAAAGAGCAGTCGGGGTTGATCTCCTCTAGGACCGACCGGTTTGATCGCCTTGCAGTCCAGGGGACTCGCAGGAGTCTTCTCCAGCACCAGAGTTTAAAGGCCTCAATTCTTTGGCGCTCAGCCTTTCTTATGGTCCAGCTTTCACAGCCATACATTGCGACTGGGAAAACCATGGCCTCGACTATACGCACTTTTGTTGGCAGGGTGACGTCTCTGCTTTTAAGTATGCTGTCTAGATTTGCCATAGCTTTCCTCCCCAGGAGCAAGCGTCTTCTAATTTCTTGGCTGCAGTCCCCATCTGTGGTGATCTTGGAGCCCAGGAAGATAAAATCTGTCACTACCTCTACTTGTAGGGCAGCTCTAACCACCTTACAGATCCTCATCCGACGTGTGAGCACTGGGGACCAAGCCCTGATCATGAATAAGCGGAGGGGATCCGAGTTACTGTGCCATCTGGCCACCCAGCAGAAGGGACTGACAGTCTTTGCAAAGTAAGCCTCCAACTTTTCATTCCTAATGAGTTACAGTAGTCCTTGACTTACAGCTATTAATACCACTTTACAAGGCCTTGGTAAGGCCACACTTGGGATACGGCATCCAGTTTTGGTCACCAGGATGTAAAAAAGATGTTGAGACTCTAGAAAGAGTGCAGAGAAGAGCAACAAAGATGATCAGAGGACGGGAGGCTAAAACATACAAGGAACGGTTGCTGGAATTGGGTATGTCTCGTTTAATGAAGAGAAGGACGAGGGGGGACATGATAGCAGTGCTCCAGCATCTCAGGGGCTGCCCCAAAGAAGAGGGAGTCAAGCTATTCTCCAGAGAGCCTGAAGGCCGGACAAGAAGCAACGGATGGAAACTAACCAAGGAGAGAAGCAACCTGGAAGTAAGGAGAAATTTCCTGACAGTGAGAACAATTAACCCGTGGAACAACCTGCCTCCAGAAGCGGTGAATGCTCCAACACTGGAAGTTTTTAAGAAGAGACTGGACAGCCATTTGACCGAAATGGTATAGGGTTTCCTGCCTGAGCAGGGGGTTGGACTAGATGACCTCCAAGGTCCCTTCCAACTTTATTATTATTATTATTATTATTATTATTATTATTATTATTATTATTATTATTATTATTATTATTATTATTATTATTATTATCCATTCAGACGCAACCAACTCTTGGCGATTCTATGGGCCTAGGTCTCTCCGCATCTTCCAATCTTCCACTACAGGGAAGTCCTCAACATACAACCGTTCATTTAGGGACTGTTCAAAGTTACAACATTACAAAAAATACAGGACGTGGTGTTTAGGGAAATTAGAGAACTTTTGAATGTAAATTTAGAGATGTCACCGAGGATCGCATTATGTTACTGGTGGAAAAACAAGATATAAATGAAGCAAAAAAAGGAATTGATTGTAAATTTGATAAGGGCAGCTAGATTAGCGATGGCTAAATATTGGAGACGGAATTGGGTTATTCGAAGAAATGAGTGGTATAGTGAAATATGGAATATGGCAATAAATGATAAATTAACAAGAGAAATTAAATTTTAAAAAGGGATGATTAAAGTAAATAATTATAATGAAATATGGGAGGATTTTATAAAAACAGTGTTGGTGGAAGGCAAACGGAATAAACCTATTCAGGAATATATGCTGTTTTGGAAGGGATAAGGGCACAATTGAAATATAGGTAATAAAAATGGCCTCCAGGGGGGGGGGGGTGCCCTGTAATATTTGTATTTTTTTATATTGTTTTTTTATTTAGACCAGGGGTAGGCAACCTTGGCTCTTTTATAACTCGTGGACTTCAACTCCCAGAATTCCTGAGCCAGCCATGCTGAGGGGAAAGGGAGAGGTTTCCAAGCTGAGCCATGCTGGCTCAGGAATTCTGGGAGTTGAAGTCCACGAGTCATAAAAAGAGCCAAGGTTGCCTACCCTGACTAGGCCTAGCTCAGGGGTAGGCAACCTTGCTCTTTTATGACTCGTGGACTTCAACTCCAGAATTCCTGAGCCAGCCATGCTGAGGGGAAGGAGAGGTCCAAGCTGAGCCATGCTGGCTCAGGAATTCTGGGAGTTGAAGTCCACGAATCATGAAGGGGCTCAACTGTGGTCTTAACGCAAGGACTACCTTTATCCATTGTGTCTTTTATGGGCTAAGCCAGGGGTAGGCAACCTTGGCTCTTTTATGACTCATGGACTTCAACTCCCAGAATTCCTGAGCCAGCCATGCTGAGGGGAAAGGGAGAGGTTTCCAAGCTGAGCCATGCTGGCTCAGGAATTCTGGGAGTTGAAGTCCACCAGTCATAAAAGAGCCCAGGTTGCCTACCCTTGATTTAGACTGACATGTATTATGTTTGTATTATTTGTATTTGAATAATTTTTTTTTAAAAAAGTTACAACATCACTGGAAAAAAGTGAAAAGGGCAGCACACAATCCCGGGGACACCGCAAACGTCATAAATATGAATCAGTTGCCAAGCATCTGAATTTTGATCACGTGAACACGGGGACGCTGCAACGGTTGTGGGTGTGAAAAAATGCTTCCCAGTCACTTTTTTTCAGTGCCGTCGTAACTCCGAACCACGTCACTACACGGACGGTGGTAAGTCGGGCACTACCTGTAGTGATGTGGTAGGATTGAAGTTCTAGGACTGAAGTCCTGGGGTCTGTGATGCCCACCCCGTGTTCCCCCTGGATGCTTCACTTCCTCGTAGCCCATGTTTCTCTCTCCCTACCACAGAGCTCTCGTACGCAACGAGGGGTGTGAACACATGCTGCCCTACATTATGACGATTTTGGACAGCAAGGAAGTCACCGTGCATACAATCGTGATGACATTTTTGGTGGAGGTAAGGTTTAAGTTTGGCTGGAGGAGGAGAAGCTTAGTTCTGGCTTCATGTCAGTCCTGCCTCAGTTTGAACCTTTAATCAAGAACGATCCTTGACTCCATTTGTTGAGAAAGGTGGAGTTCACTAAAAGTCAAGTGAGAGGCAGGAAAGCAAAGCCAGAACTGAGGTGTCCCAAAGGTGCTTTTTCAGGAGGCAACTGGACTTTCTTGTTCTTCTTTGAAGACGTTTCGCTTCTCATCCCAGAAGCTTCTTCAGGTTCTGACTGGATAGCGGGGAATGGAAGGATTTATACTCCTTGCAGACAGCTGGTCATTTGCCTCCTTTTAGAGGGTCGTTGAGGCCACTTGGAGGTTCACCTGTGTCCTCGGGGTCACCTGAGCGGTGCAAAATGGGTGTGGAGCCTTCTTGGCTGCAGGATGATTTCTGCCCTGGGTCCCTTCACCGTTGAAGACAGGCGCAAGGCTGTTGGGGATGAGTCCGTGTCGTCTGCATCCCCAACTGAAGCGCAGACGGTTCCTGTCGTCTGCCGTGTTTTCTGGAAATCCGTTCATACTCCCGCACCATTCGAACTGAGATCTGCACGCCAAATCCCTAGGTATAACTTTTCCTTCCCAGACAATTCCCATAGCTGGCACATCCCCCCCCCCCATTGTGCAATCAGTTTTAAAAGAGAAACAGTCATTCCGAATGTAGACTGTTTTTTGCAAGCTGCATTCTTCTCCCAGAAAAACGGCCTTGAGGCTTAGTCTCCGAGAGGCATGCTTCTTTCCATTAGTTTCACTTTCCCCCAAGCTTCACCCCCCCTGTCACCCTCCCCACCCCCAGGGTCCATGGCAGACTGGCACGGAACGATTGCGAAGCGCAGGCATGAGGGGGAAGTTCTGACAGAGGGGAAAATGGTATAGGGTCTCCTGCTTAAGCAGGGGACTGGACTAGAAGACCTCCAAGGTTCCTTCCAACTCTGTTATTCTGTTAAAGCTGTAGAGTTAGATTCAAAAATGGGATTTTCCTTTTCCTCTTTCTCCTTATTGCTGATTGATGATGGAACAGCTCAACATTTTACTTAATGGGCTAAGGAGATTTTTTAGAGATATTGATTGATCTAATATCCAGGACTTAGACTTATAAAGGAAATGAAAATTAGCTATCAGACTATAGTTTTGAAATGTAATATGGAAAGGGGTTTGTGACAATGAAAGATACTTTATTAGTAAATGATGAGCTACTAGGATGAGAAATAGAATATACTTGTGAAAATGTGACTATCTGAATAATATGTGTATTTTAGACATGATAACTACTTTGTAATGAAATCAGAGAAATTTGGGTTACCCGAAGTTTAAACATTATGGTTATTAAAGACCAAATTGGATTACGGTAATTGGAATTAGGTAAAATTTAAAAACAGGACTTGGATAGTTATAAGCAAAATTTTATTGACAAATGTATTGAATGACTGAGCTATAATTGGAAATGTATTAACTTGAATCTGATACAATAATTAAGGGAAATAGAGAGGGAACTTTTGATGATGTAATCTGAGATGTGTGTGAAAGACTTTGTTATTGGACTATTGACTACCCTATCACCGCGCTGCTTCCTAAAGACTTGGCTGTAAAATTGAAAAACTAATAAAACTTCTTATAAAAAAGAAAGAAAGAAAGAGCATCACCGGGTTTTGATCCTGCATCCTTGTCTTCGAAACCTTGGCAAAACGGGCTGGGTCAGCTTTGCTTTTCCTATGCCAGCTTCTTCAGCAGAAGACGTTTGATGCGACTCTTGAAGAAGTTCTCATCCAGTATCTCCGGAAGCAGTTGAAGGCCAGCCAATTCCAGCTCCGATCTCTGGCCCTGGATGGCCTGCTCTCCCTCAGCACTCATCCGGAGAAGGTGTGGTGGAATGCGGTCTGGATTCCCAGGAGGGAGGGGCAGCCTTCCAGAGGACAAGAGACAGCGCGGTCTAGATAATGTATGAGAATGAGGCTGAGGACGGCTCCTCCCTAACAGTTCCCAGAATCTATGTTTAATGGTGCAAGTTGCCTGCTTTATTTTGGCAAGGTTCTGTCTATCAGTGAGGAACAGTACAGATAGTCCTCGACGTACGACCACAGTTGAGCCCAAAATTTATGTTGATAAGCCCGACCGTGGTTCGGTGAGTTTTGCCCCATTTTACGACCTTTCTTGCCGCAGTTGTTAAGTGAACCACTGCAGTTGTTAAATTAGTAACAAGGTTGTTAAGTGAATCTGGCTTCCGCATTGACTTTGCTCGTCAGAAGGTCGCCAAAGGGGATCACATGCCCCAGGGACACCGCAACCGTCATAAATATGAGTCAGTTACCAAGTATCTGAATTTTAATCATATGACCAGGGAGAGGTTGTAATGGTTGTAACTGTGAAAAATGGCCCTAAGTCACATTTTTCAGTGCCGTTGTAACTCTGAACAAACTAAATGAACGGTTATAAGTTAAGGACTACCTCTAGTTAATTCCAAAATCGTACAGCGCTAGTCAAGATTCCAAATCCACTTATAACTTTCTTAGATCAAAATCTTATTTGGCCTCTTGCTGTTTATTTCAAATTCTTTCCAGTTCTTAAGCTTGCAATTAATTATTCTTTTATTCAAAGTTGAAGGTGAACTCACCCTATGGAGGTTTTTCAAACTTGCCGTTCTGAAGGTCTCTAATAGCTTCAGAAATGGCTAATAGGCCATTTCGGAAAGTGATGAGAACGTGAGGCTTGCGAACTTTGAAAGACTTTGCCACGTTTGTGAACAAGTGGGCTGATCCCATCATCTTTCAGCGCTCAAACTTGAGGAAAATGCTGTCCTATCAGTTCATGAGGAATAGCTGTCCGGAGCACTTGTGGGCAATCTCCCGTCCTCTCTTTATCCGGAGAGGTTATAAGGAGTCGGTCTTTTCCCGCTTCCTTGATTTATGCTCCAATCTTTTGCAAAGCCATCTTCAATTCACTATCCCTTCCCCAAAAGTTTCTTATATTTTTTGTAAGGGTCGGTGGCTGCAGGTACTCGACATACAAAATTTGATGGACATGAAACTTGCACGCCCCTCAAATATTGTGGGGCTCAGTACAGGTAGTCCTCAACATACGACCACAGTTGAGCCCAAAATTTATGTTGCTAAGCGAGAAATTTGTTACGTTTTGCCCCGTTTTACAACTTTTCTTGCCACCGTTTTTAAGGGAATCGCTGCAGTTGTTAAATTAGTAGTAACACGGTTGTTAAGTGAATCCGGCTTCCCCCATTGACTTTGCTTGTAAGAAGGTTGCAAAAGGGGATCATGTGACCTCACATCACCTTAGGCAACCATTATAAATAGGAGTCAGTTGTCAAGCATCCGAATGCAAATTACGGGACCATGGGGATGCTGGAACGGTCGTAAGTGTGAAAAATGGTCATAAGTCACTTTTTTCAATGCTGTTGTAACTTTGAACGGTCACTAAGCAAACTGTTGTAAGTCAAGGACTACCTGTATCTTGTGTAAACCCCTCCATTTCCTTTGAATTGAGTTCCTAATAAGTACACGGACCCAGTTGTGTTATTTTTCTCGACCACAATACCAAAACGTTTTGCTGCCAACTTTTTCAAGGATGGTTTTTTGATTCCCTGGTCTACATTCTGGAGATTTCTGATCCCCACCTAAATTTCTCTAGCCCGGATAAAGTAAATTAGGGGGGTCCATCTGCACCTTTGTTTCTGTCCTGACCCCTCTCATTAGCTGGCAGATTCCTGACTCAGCCTTTTTCCGTCCTCCAGGTGATAAAACTGGTGCCCGCCTTGCCAGACATCTTGGCCAGGTTAAAAGATGTGAATCGAAAAATCAACGTGAAGGCTCTCAAACTCCTTCCAAGCCTCCTGAAGAATTTGAGCCACGAGGAAGCGAACTTTGTCGCTCTCGACGTGGCTAATAGAATACTCCCTCTTTTCGATGATGTAAGTTGGACCAACAACGGAACATCTCCACTTACCAAAGGGTGCAGGATTTGGGGTTAAAGGGGAAAATGGACTTCCTTTGGGTGGTCCAGATTCCTGTTTTTTCCCAGGATAATCCTTGGATGTTGGAACTTCAAATATCTCCTTATCCTAGAATAGAATAGAATAGAATAGAATAGAATAGAATAGAATAGAATAGAGTAGAGTAGAGTAGAATAGAATAGAACAGAAAATAGAATAGAATAGAACAGAATAGAGAATAGAATAGAATAGAAAATAGGACAGAATAGAGAACAGAACAGAACAGAACAGAACAGAACAGAATAGAATAGAATAGAATAGAATAGAATAGAATAATAGAATAGAATAGAATAGAATAGAATAGAATAGAATAGAATAGAATAGAATAGAATAGAATAGAATAGAATAGAATAGAATAGAATAGAATAGAATAGAATAGAATAGAATAGAATAGAATAGAATAGAAAATAGGACAGAATAGAGAACAGAACAGAACAGAATAGAATAGAACAGAAAATAGAATAGAATAGAATAGAATAGAATAGAACAGAACAGAACAGAACAGAATAGAATAGAATAGAAAATAGGACAGAATAGAGAACAGAACAGAACAGAACAGAACAGAATAGAATAGAATAGAATAGAATAGAATAGAATAGAATAGAATAGAATAGAATAGAATAGAATAGAATAGAATAGTCAGTTGCCAAGTGTCTGAATTTCGATTCCGTGACCCATTGGGATGCTGCAACGGTCGTAAGTGTGAAAAATGGTCCTAAGGCACTTTTTTAAGTGCCATTGTAACTTTGGACGGTCACTCAACAAACTGTCGTAAGTCGGGGACTACCTTATTGGAAGCTGTGCCGGAAGATGGTACTCTTGTTTTCTTTTCAGCTACAATTAAATAAATCAGGTCAAAGCTTTGGCATAAACCTCCTTGCTATAATTTATAAAAGTACAAGATGTTTTTAAAAACGACCTTTGCAATGGTTGACTGACTCCCTGGAGTGGTTAAAGTTTAACAGAGAGAAATTAACGATGGTTTCAGTCCGGGGGTGGGGGGGAAATAAAACCCCGAAACGTATTTATCAACCTCAGCAGTCCTGCCAAATTTTTGATCAAAGCACTTTGAACAACATTGAGACTTTCTGAATTACCGTCCTGGTTTTCATGCTTCTGACAGATAAAACTCTTCAAAGAACTTTGAGGCATTGTTTACCTTAAAGAATCTTTATTTTGAGTAGCATAACATCGGCACTGCATAATCGAAGCCAAAAACTGGATTCCCCTCCCCTGAGCACCTAGTATCAAAGCACAATTCCCTCCTCCAATTAACCGTCATAAATCACATTCCCCAATTAGTTTGAAACGCGGGCTTTCCCTCCAGTTCTCCAGCCCGCCAATTCTTATCATCTCTTATTTCAATAACCTTGGTTCTCACACTGGGTTCAGTATTGTTATGTCTAGCTAAACTCTCATGCACATTCCTCCCCCCTCCCCAGCATCTAACTCTGAAAGCAAAAAGAAGAAAATGGTTGCATCTCCATTTGTTGTCACAAACAACATCCGATGTTAGCAGCGTTGACACGGTCCTCACACATCTGACCGTTGCAGCATCCTCCCCCATGGTCACCCGATCAAAATGCAGACACTTGGCAACTGGCATGTACTTCTAACCAGTTGTAGCTTCTCGTAGTCATGTAGTCGCAATCTCCTTTTGCGAGCATCCCCACTGGTTTCCGACGAGCAAAATCAACGGGGGAAGCTAGATTCATTTAACAACTGCGTGATTCACTTAACAACCGCGTTAAGCGAGAGACTCGCTTAACAACCGTATCAAAAAAAAAACCTTGTCAAATCCGGCGTGGCTCACTTATCAGCCACTTGGCTTACTTAGCCACTGAAGTTCCAATCCCAAATTGTGGTCATAAGTCGAGGATCACGTGCAACACGGTTTTCCTCCTGCAATATCTCGGACGGAGAGATTGAATTGCATTTGAATCTTACTCTAGGTTTGTAGATATCTTCAGCTTTCAATAGTTTTCCACTTACGGGAATCCCCGAGTGGTTGTAAGATTAAGACAGGAAGTCCTCGACTTACAACAGTTCATTTAGTGACCGTTCGAAGTTACAACTTCACTGAAAAAAGAGACTTACGACCGTCTTTCACACTTACAACCGTTGCAGCGTCCCCGTGGTCACATGATCAAAATTCAGACGCTTGGCAACCGACTCATATCTATGACGGTCGCAGCGTCCCCCGGGGTCACGTGATCCCCTTTGGCGATCTTCTGACAATAGGAGAGCCAAATTCACTTAACAACAACGTTACTAATTGAACAACTCACTTAACAACCGTAATGAGGAAGGTTGTAAAAGGGGGCAAAACTCACTCAACGACCATCTCACTTGGCAACGGGAATTGTGGTCATAAGTCGAGGACTGCCTGGGCTGACTTCTCCACTTCGACAGGCTTCCAACAAAGTGAGGCTAGCCACTGTGTCCACCTTCTCCGCCCTCTTTGACCTGGTCAAGAGGAGAGGCAAGGATCAGATGAGGGACGTTGCCATCCAGAGCTTGGTGCCGCTGATGGTCCACCTGCAGGACGAAAGCTTCCTGGTCTCCCAGGTAGGACGAGGGGAGCACAAACTGGGTTTTAAGAAACAGACCTGCTTTGCTGGTTCCTTGACTGCACCCGTCTTTTAATCTCGTAGCATCTTGTAGCAATTAGCAAAACCTACCCAATACTGAGGTCCTCAACTTAGGACCGCAATTGAGCCCGGAAGTTTGGGTTGTCAAGGATCTCATAGTCATCTTTGTCCTCCTCCTCCTCTCTGCAAACCCCACTTTCCTTCTAACGCTGTTGATGTTACACAGAGGGGTCATGAAATGTCTGCAAGAAAAGCACCAAGGACCCCACACTCCTCCTCCTCCTCCTCCTCCCCTTCTTCTTCTTCTTCTTCTTCTTCTTCTTCTTCTTCTTCTTCTTCTTCTTCTTCTTCTTCTTCTTCTTCTTCTTCTTCTTCTTCTTCTTCTTCTTCTTCTTCTCCTTCTTCTTCTTCTTCTTCTTCTCCTTCTTTCTCTTCTTCTTCTCCTTCTCCTTCTCCTCCTCCTTCTCCTTCTCCTCCTCCTTCTTCTTCTTCTTCTTCTTCTTCTTCTTTTTCTTCTTCTTCTTCTTCTCCTCCTTCTCCTCCTCCTCCTCCTCCTCCTCTTCTTCTTCTTCTTCTTCTTCTTCTTCTTCTTCTTCTTCTTCTTCTTCTTCTTCTTCTTCTCCTTCTTCTTCTTCTCCTTCTCCTTCTCCTTCTCCTTCTCCTTCTCCTTCTCCTTCTCCTTCTCCTTCTCCTTCTCCTCCTTCTCCTTCTCCTTCCTCTGGTGTGTTGGACTAGATCAGGGGTCCACAACCCCCAGTCCGTAGCATGCCAGCAACTGGTCCACACAAACAAGCAAAGTCCCGTCCACAGGATGCAAACAGCACACGTAACCACACACTCTCTGATCCGTGGAAAAAAAATTTCTCCACGGAGCCGGTCCCTAGTACCCAAAAGGTTGGGGACCTCTGGACTAGATGACCTTCAAGGTCCCTTCCAACTGTTATTCTAATTCTGACTTGCCCAATCTATTCATGAACAAAACGCCTCCAGCCACAGAAGGATGGAGTTGATGGGATTAAGAATTTACATTCCCCCCACCCAAATTCTAAGGACAGGACATGACCTTTAGGACATAATAGGATTTCCCCAGCATCATTAGAATAGCTTACTACAAGGCTTACTACATTGCACAACCCCCTGGAGCATCTCAATCAGAACCTTAGAAAGATCCATTCACTCTCAACTCCATTTTGTCGGCGGTCCCAGAACTGCATGCTGTTGCTGGTTCTGCTCCTCAATAAACAGAAACCTTTCCTAAGCAGCCTCCATTTTATTTCCAGCGCCTTTTCTCCCGGCTTGGAACTGGACCTGATTTTTATTCCAACACCACAAATCAGACTGTGATTCCTTCCTTCTACAGGCGTGCTGGGTGGCACTAAGGAGAATCGATAAGTTTTTGAAGTCCTTCCTTCAGTTTTCCATCACTGAAAGTGACCCCTGGAATTATTGCACATGGTTGGTAAGTAAATCTGCTTTGCAGCTGTAGCTAGGCAGAAGCCGGGCGCCAAGAATCAACGATGAGGTAGGGAGTTACTTCAGAGTACAGGTAGTCCTCGACTTAACGACCGCAATAGACTCAAAATTTCCATTGATAAACAAGACAGTTGTTAAGTGAGGCATGCTCCCATTTTACGACCTTTTGGCCCTGGCTGTTACTCGAATCACTGAAGTAGCTAAGGGAATCGTGCAGTCGTTAAGCAAATCTAGCTTTCCCCAGTGATTGTGTTTGTGTTAAACTCCCTAAGAAGGTTGCAGATCAGATCTCAGGACTCTGGGAGGCTGCAACCATCTTGAAGACATGTCAGTTGTCAAGCACACAAAGTTTGATCACTTGGCTGCGGGGAATGCTGCAACGGTCATGTGAAAACTGGTCATAAGTCACTTTGAACCCCTACGAACCGCTCAGGATCCAAATCTAACCGCACAGCCAACCGGAGACAGCACCGACCTTCAGCCATCCCGCGCAATCCCCCACTCTCACCAGCACTTCACCTCCCAATGACCCTAACCTGACGTACCCTCCCCATCACAAGACCCATCACAAGCCTCTCACTGATGACTCACACCTGATCCATCACAAGATCCTCACTCGACACCCCCCCACCTGAAGCCCTTACAAACAGAAGAACACAGACATCCCCTACACACCGTTGGAGACGTTACTTAGCCTGGTAACGAAACGTTTGGAAACCAAACCCACAAGCTCGGAGAACGGACCATCACCCTCATGCTCCACCCGAGCTACAGATATTCACTGCTATTGCATACGTCACTTCTTTCAGTACCGTTGTAACTTTAAATCAGGGGTCTTCAAACTTGGCCCTTTTGTGACTTGTGGACTTCAACTCCCAGAATTCCTCAGCCAGGCACGCGTTTGAAGTTTGAAGATGGGCCCCTCATTCACACATTCGCAATCCAGGTCAGCAGCCAAACTCAAATCAACTTCTAGGCACAAACAGTTCTTTGAAATACACGGAGAACCAATGAATACTGGTTAATATATATATTGGCTGCTTCTGTCACTGTGGTTAATGCCTGCCAGCCTAGTTGAGAAAAACCTGGATAATTGTGTGATGAGAGTTAACACACACACACTTGCTCTTTTTCACTGGAACATAAAAACTTTCATTACACAATTATCCAGATCTTCCTCAACTAGGCTGGCAGGCATTAACCACATGGACAAGAAGCAATCAAGTCTAGATCCAAAGATGGCTTAAAGCAGGGGTCTTCAAACTTGGCCCTTTTATGACTTGTGGACTTCAACTCCCAGAATTCCTCAGCCAGGCACGCGTGCCTGGCTGAGGAATTCTGGGAGTTGAAGTCCACAAGTCATAAAAGGGCCAAGTTTGAAGACCCCTGCTTTAAATGGTCATTAAAGAAACGGAGCTGGAAGGGATCTTGGAGGTCTTCTAGTCCAGCCCCCTGCTCAATCACCATTTTATATAAGCGATTGTCCAGTCTCTTCTTAAAAACCTCCCGTGATGGAGCGCCCAGGATTTCTGGTGGCAAGCTGTTCCACTGGTTGATTGTCCTCACTGTTAGGAAGTTTCTCCTTAATTCCAGGTTGCTTCTTTCTTCATTTAGTTTACATACCCACCTCGTACATATATCTACATATAAATATTAATCACTGTCCATTCCTAATATCTATGTTTGTATGTATGTATGTATGTATGTATACAACATATGTATATTTGTGTTATGTATGGGTATGGGTAGATGTATACTTTCTTTCAAGAGCAGGCAACAGAATTTCATTTCAAACAGGTTCTCCTGCTTCAGCAGGGGGCTGGACTAGAAGACCTCCAAGGTCCCTTCCAGCTTTGTTCTATTCTATTCTGTTCTGTTCTGTTCTGTTCTACTCTACTCTACTCTACTCCACTCCACTCCACTCCACTCCACTCCACTCCACTCCACTCCACTCCACTCCACTCCATCCCATCCCATCCCATCCCATCCCATTCTATTCTATTCTATTCTATTCTATTCTATTCTATTCTATTCTATTCTATTCTATTCTATTCTATTCTATTCTATTCTATTCTATTCTAATGTGGGCCACTGTATTCATAGTAAAAAAAATGACAATAAAGGTTATCTTATCAAACTGAATAACTGAATAATAGAATAACTGAATAGCAGAGTTGGAAGGGACCTTGGAGGTCTTCTAGTCCAACCCTCTCCTCAAGCAGGAAACCCTATACCATTTCAGACAAATGCCTGTCCAATCTCTTCTTAAAAACCTCTAGTGTTGGAGAAGAAATCCCATCGCTCACAACCTCTTCTCCTTTTGAATTGGCTTGCTAGTTGAGGCGGTACCGGGATCAAGGAGAAAGCATCTTCGTGGACCAAGCGTTTGCTTTCCTGGATAACCCCTGGCCGTCTCTGCAGGAGGCAGCCATCAAACTCTTAGGTAAGCACAAAGTTTATTGGGGGGCCCCCATCCACGGGCACAGTACCCTAAAAGAAAATTAATAATCAGGAGCATTGTGGGTGGAGGCCCGATAGAGAGACAGGGAGAGCACTCCCCTGTTTGATTTGAGCAAGGTAAGTATCGGTCTCCATCCTCGGGGCAGCCATTTTGTGAGAGTGCCCATTGGTGCTGAAGGGTTGTTGACCCTAGTTTAATCCAAGCTGGAAGAAACCCAGCAATGTTTTTTTTATTTTCTGAACTGTTTAAAGAAGCACTTGCTAATTCGGCGACATTATGATGTGTGGACTTCAACTCCCAGAAATCCCCCAGGTAGATGCTGGCTGAGGAACTCTGGGAGTTGAAGTCCACACATTCTGAGTGAGGAACTCTGGGAGTTGAAGTCCACACATTCTGAGTGAGGAATTCTGGGAGCTGAAGTCCACACATTCTGAGTGAGGAATTCTGGGAGTTGAAGTCCTCACATTCTGAGTGAGGAATTCTGGGAGTTGAAGTCCTCACATTCTGAGTGAGGAATTCTGGGAGTTGAAGTCCACACATTCTGACTGAGGAACTCTGGGAGTTGAAGTCCACACATTCTGACTGAGGAATTTTGGGAGTTGAAGTCCACACATCGTAAAGTTGCTTAGGGTGGAGAAATGGGGGTCTAATGTCTCCATTAATTTCATAAACCTGGGTTGGCATTCACACAGTGACAGGGTGTTCGTGGCCAGCAATGTCCTGGGTGTTTCTTTTCCAGAAATCATTGCCCAGGAGACAAACCACAAAGTAACGGTCAACGCCATCACTACAGGTGAGTAAAAAGGTAATAGGGACGAGGTTGTCCACTGCTGCTTTGTGGGATTATTGTTTTTGTTTTTTTCCTGACTTCTTTCTGAAGATCAGTGGATGGGAGGCCAAGAGGGGACTTTAGGGTTGATTTGTCAGTTTGGATGACGGTCCTGGGAATTCCTGATTAGCCTTTTGAGATCAGCTGAAGTCAGTCAGGTGACAGCATCTTTCAGTGCTGGTGAATAGAGGTAGTATTTAAATGCCTCTTCTTCATGGATATTAATGGTAGACATTTTCCTCCTCCTCCTCCTCTTTCTCTTTCTCTTCTTCTTTTTCTTCTTTTCCTCCTCTTTCTCCTCCTTCTCCTTCTCTTTCCTTTTCCTCCTCCCTCCTTCTCCTCTTCCCCCTCTTTCCTCCCCTCCTAGTGCTGAATCTGGTGACCGTGGATAAAAAGCCTTCAAACATTTTCTTGGTGGCCTCCGAGATGGTGGAGAATGCAACTTTTCACGAATCTTCTTCAGACACCCTCCTGGAGAGGTGGTTTGACCGAATAACCATGATCTGCAGAAGATGAACATCTCCCTCCGGGGAGAGAGAACAGGTAACTTGCCCTTCCCCTCAACAGTAGTAACTGTGAGAGGGACCTCGGAGTCCTAGTGGACAATCACTTAAATAGGAGCCAGCTGTGTGCTGAAGCTGCCAAAAAAGCCAACACTGTTAGGCTGCATTAACAGGGATAGAATCAAGATCACGTGAAGTATTAATACCACTCTACAATGCCTTGGTAAGGCCACACTTGGAATACTGCATCCAGTTTTGGTCACCACGATGTAAAAAAGATGTTGAGACTCTAGAAAGAGTGCAGAGAAGAGCAACAAAGAGGATCAGGGGACTGGAGGCTAAAACACATAAGGTTGCTGGAATTGGGTATGTCCAGTTTAATGAAGAGAAGGACGAGGGGGGACATGATAGCAGCCTTCCAGTGTCTCAGGGGCTGCCCCAAAGAAGAGAGAGTCAAGCTATTCTCCAAAGCGGCTGAAGGCAGGAGAAGCAACGGATGGAAACTAACCAAAGAGAGAAGCAACCTGGAACTAAGGAGAAACTTCCTGACAGTGAGGACAATTAGCCAGTTTTTAAGAAGAGACTGGACAGCCATTTGTCCGAAATGGTATAGGGTTTCCTGCCTGAGCAGGGGGTTGGACTAGATGACCTCCACGGTCCCTTCCAACTTTATTATTATTATTATTATTATTATTATTATTATTATTATTATTATTATTATTATTATTATTATTATTATTATTATTATTATTATTATTATTATTATTATTTTGGTTGTTATTGTTATTATTATTTTGGTTGTTTTGTTGTTGTTGCTGTTGTTGTTGTTATTATTATTATTATTATTATTTTGGTTGTTATTGTTATTATTATTGTTTGTTGTTGTTGTTGTTATTATTATTATTATTATTATTATTATTATTATTATTATTATTATTATTATTATTATTATTATTATTATTATTATTATTATTATTATTATTATTATTAAACAGGCTTCCTATTGCTGACTGATATATCTCCTAATCACAGGTACTGTGTGCAAGGGCTGGCTGGCTGGGATCTGGGTCCATAACCTGTTAGAGTTTACAGCTTACCCAGCCCAAAATAAGCCCCAAAATTAAGCACAAAAATTCCATATGTGGTAACATTACAGAATAGAATAACAGAGGAGTTGGAAGGGACCTTGGAGGTCTTCTAGTCCAGCCCCCTGCTCAAGCAGGAGACCCTATATGCCATTCTGGACAAATGGCTGTCCAGTCTCTTCTTGAAAACCTCCAGTGATGGAGCACCCACAACTTCTGGTGGCAAGCTGTTCCACTGGTTAATTGTCCTCACTGTCAGGAAATTCCTCCTTGATTCTAGGTCAGTTCCTGCTTGGACAGATCACCCCCCAAAACACTGGAGGTTTTCAAAAAGAGACTGGGCAGCCATTTGTTTAGAATGATATAGGGTCTCTTGCCCGAGGAGGGGTTGGACTAGAAGACCTCCGAGGTCCCTTCCAACTCTTATACAATATTCAGTCCAAGGATGTGTCCTTCAAAGTCGCTTCCTTTTCACCTCTAAATCCAAATAGCTGGTTTCACCCACCTGGCAGATGTTTCTATTTTTCCACCACCCAGTGCTTCTGCTGTCCTTCATCAAGAGTCTCATTCAGCCTTTCTTAGGCTGAAAACCAGAATAATAGAATAACAGAGTCGGAAGGCACCTTGTAGGTCATCTAGTCCAACCCCCCGCCCAAGAAGGGTGACCCTACACCATTCCTGACAGATGGCAGTCCAATCTCTTCTCGAAAGCTTCCAGTGATGAAGCTCCCACAACTTCTGAAGGCAACTTCTGTTCCATTGGTTGATTTGTTCTCACTGTCAGGAAATTTCTCCTTATTTCTAGGTTGAATCTCTCGATCAGTTTCCATCCGTTATTCCTTGTCTGGCCTTCAGGTGCTTTGGAAAATAGGTTGCCCCCCTCCTCTCTGTGACAGCCCCTCAAATATTGGAAGACTGCTATCATGTCCCCCCTGGTCCTTCTCTTCTCTAGACCAGCCATGCCCGGTTCCTGTAACTGTTCTTCGTATGTTTTAGCCTCCAGTCCCCTGATCATCTTCGTTGCTCTTCTCTGCACTTTTTCTAGAGTCTCAACATCTTTTTTTATAGTGTGACCAAAACTGGTTGCAGTATTCTAGGTGTGGACTTACTAAGGCTTTATAAAGTGGTATTAGTACCTTGCGTGATCTTGATTGAATCCCTCTGTTAATGCAACTTAGGATTGCATTGGCTTTTTTGGCTGCTGTTGGCTCATATTTGATTGATTGTCCACTAAGACTCCAAGATCCCTCTCAGTTATTCCTATTAAGCCTGGTGTCAACGCTGCTAACATCGGATGTTTTTGTTTTGACAAAAGATGGAGATGCAACCATTTTCTTCTTATGCTTTTACTCTTAGAGTTAGAGTTAGGTGATGCTGGGGGGGAGGAATGTGCATGAGAGTTTAGCTAGACATAACATTACTGAACCTAGCGTGAGAACCAAGGTTATTGAAATAAGAGATGATAAGAATTGGCGGGCTGGAGAACTGGAGGGGAAGCCTGCATTTCAAACTAATGGGAGAATGTGATTTATGACGGTGAATTGGAGGAGGGAATTGTGCTTTGATACTATGTGCTCAGGGGAGGGGAATTCAGTTTTTGGCTTCGATTATGTGTGTCCTTTTGGTTTTTCTTGCCTAAGTGTAAGACTTTACTTTTCTCTACATTGAATTACTGATCCTTCTTGATCCCCTAAACCAGAGGTCCCCCAACCTTTTGGGCACCAGGGACCGGTTCCGTGGAGAGAGGTTTTTCTGTGGACCGGAGTGTGTGTGATTTTGTGTGCTGCCTGAATCCCGCGGATGGGGCTTTGCTTGTTTGTGCGGCCCGGTTGCTGGCATGCCGCGGCCCGGTATTGGGCCACAGACCGGGGGTTGGGGACCCCTGCCCTACACATCTCCAATTTGGAGAAGCAAGACTTGATTCCTTGTTTTTATCTCCAGTTGCCCGGACCTTGAATCATGAATTCCACTAATGGCTGGATATTTTGAACCAAAGGAAAGCTTCTCAGCATGTTTCAAGTTGGGGGCCTCCATCTCTCCATTGTCCCGATCAGCAGAATCAAAGAACCAGAAGACACAGGTTGGAGAAGACGGTCGTTAAGGATCTACCAGTTGGATTTCTGTCGAGAATTTGGTCTCCTTCTCCTTCCACCCACCTCTATTCCTTAAAGCTCTTCAGCTTTGCTTTTCTCCTGGACGTCCCGGTGAGAGAATTTCAGAGTAAAACTGGACCGGTCCGAAGGATTGGACTCCATGTTAGAGAGATTCCTGTTTCTCCCTATAATTTTGGGAGAAATTGGTAATTCTCCAAATCAGGGGAGAGAAAAACACCTTGCCATTTGGATCCGAGAGGGGAATCATCGCATTTATTTTTGTAGCCCAATTTTCCCATCCTGCCTTCCAAAGTAGGAAGCCTACGGAATAACATGTCTCATGAAATAAAATCAGATTACAGTTGAAATACACTTTTCCTCTTTCTGGCGATGTATGGCAATGTCGCTTGAGCTAGCCTAAAGTTTTGAGGTGGTGGGCATTAAAAAAAAGATAGGTGGTTTCTCTATTCACCCCCCCCCCCAAGAATTATTATATTGGAGTAATTGATTTTTTGTTTGTTTGTTTGTATCCTGCCTTTGTGATTTTTGCAAAGAACTCAAGGTGTCTTTAACGGATCACCCATCTTAAGGGACCAAAACTTAGCACCTAAAGAACGTATGTAACGTCTGAGCATTTGTAACGTGACAAATTACAATTGGTGACCATTTGTAATTGCAACGTAATTTGTAATGTATGCTTGTAACATGCTGCTCGAGCAGGGGGTTGGACTAGAAGACCTCCAAGGTCCCTTTCCAGCTCTATTCTATTCCGAATTCTGAATTAAACTCAGATATGTCGCTTTCTAGCCCAAGCAAAATTCCTTAGCCTTCAGAATGGGTAGCCACGATGATCAACAGATCCACAATGCCGCAATCAAGCTGCAGTTCCTGGCTTGATTTGCAATTTGCCACATTTAGGGGGCCTTTATCGTGGTTTGTTTGGCTTCTGCATCGTTCACGGATCAAACAGGGTATTTGAATGGTTATATTTCCCTGTTTTGGGGATCCCCTCAGCATTTGCAGCAGAACAAGTGGGATAAATACAGTTAGAGAGAGGCCAGAGTTTAGTTGGAGGTGTTTTATTTAGCAAAGTCAACTAAGCTTGTCCAGAAGTGTTTGGTGACTGACATCCAGTTTGGTTCCAGCATTAAAAAGGAGCGAAATGCGGAGAAAAGGTTGTGTGTGAATATTCTGGTGTGGAAATCAAGGATCTATGGCCAGTAAACGGGTGGCGGAAGACGAGGATCAGCCTGCAAGGAAGAAAAAGGCAACATCGGGAATGAAAGCAATAAAAGGAGATTAACGGGTTAACTGGGAAAACTTTTGTTTGTCTGTTTGTTATCCTGCCTTTTATGATTTTTACAAACAACAAACAAGGCAGTGAACCTATGCAACCCCTCTTCCTCCTCCTGTTTTCCCTACAACAACCCTGTGAGGTGGGTTAGGCTGAGAGAGAGAGGGACTGGCCCCCAAAGTCACCCAGCCGGCTTTTGTGTCTAAGGCAGGATTAGAACTCACTGTCTCCTGGCTACAAGGTCACCCAGCCAGCTTTTGTAACTGAGAAGGGATTAGAACTCCCCATCTCCTGGTGATTGGCCCAAAGTCACCCAACCAGCTTTCATGGCTAAGGCGGAACTAGAACTCACCATCTCCTGGTGATTGGCTCAAAGTCACCTAGCCAGCTATCATGGCTAAGGTGGAACTAGAACTCCCCATCTCCTGATGATTGGCCCAAAGTCACCCAGCTGGCTTTCATGGCTAAGGCGGAACTAGAACTCACCAACTCCTGGTGATTGACCCAAAGTCACCCAGCTGGCTATCAAGGCTAAGGTGGAACTAGAACTCACCATCTCGTGATTGGCCCAAAGTCACCCAGCCAGCTATCATGGCTAAGGCGGAACTAGAACTCCCCATCTCCTGGTGATTGGCCCAAAGTCACCCAGCCAGCTATCATGGCTAAGGCAGAACTAGCACTCTCCATCTCCTGCTAATTGGCCCAAAGTCACCCAACCAGCTTTCATGGCTAAGGCGGAACTAGAACTCCCCATCTCCCGGTAATTGGCCCAAAGTCACCCAGCCAGCTTTCATGGCTAAGGCGGAACTAGCACTCACCGTCTCCTGCTTTCTAGCCTGATGCCTTAACTACTAGATAAAACTTGATTGGTTCTATTTTGTTTCTCTTAAGAGCAGTGGTCTCCAACCTTTCCACCTTGGACGCCCGGCCCGGCCCGGCCCGGCGCGGGTGGGGGTGGGGGTGGGGGAGCATGTGAGTGGCAGGCACCCGTGCGCCTTGCGCAAGTGGATCTTCTACGACCCTGTCTTAAAGAAAGGGTTTGCAATGTTGCTTGGATCAAAAGTTGAGCTGGCTTTTAAATGGAAGGCAGAGCCCAGGACCCCAAACTAGATCACGCCGGGCAGCAGAATGAAACGGGAAACGAGGGAAAGGAGAATTACTCGATTAATTGGAGTAGTAGCATGTATTTATCCTGGTTGCGGTGTCCCGGTGTGTGTGTGTGTGTGTGTGTGTGTGTGAGAGAGAGAGAGAGAGAGAGAGAGAGACAGAGAGAGAGAGAGAGGTGATCCCCTTTTGCGACCTCCTGACAAGCAAAGTCAATGGGGAAGCCAGATTCCCTTAAAACGACCGTGTTATTAACTTAACAACCGGGAGAAGAAATGTTGTAAAAGGGTACAAAATTCACTTAACAACTGTTTTGCTTAGCAGTGCAAAATTTGGGCTCAATTGAGGTCCTAAAGCAGGGGTAGGCAACCTTGGCTCTTTTATGACTCGTGGACTTCAACTCCCAGAATTCCTGAGCCAGCATGGCTCAGGAATTCTGGGAGTTGAAGTCCACGAGTCATAAAAGAGCCAAGGTTGCTTACCCCTGTCCTAAAGTGAGGATTACCTGTATATGATTCTGGTGTTTAGGGATGTTTATAGAGCAGCTGCTGACAAATCCCATCTTTTCCAGAATTTTCCGCTCGTGCAGAAAAGCCATCCCGGTGAAAAGGGGTGGAGCTTGGATTATGCAGCCAGAGGCTGCCATCTTGACTTTTTTGACCTGCCTGTCCCTAGGGATGCCCCTGCTTCTACTGCCATGAAAAGGCTCCTCCTCTGCTTGCACCCAGTCACTACTCACCCTGGATTGGTGGCTTGTATCCTTGGCAACCGATCCTGGGTCTCTTTTGATCGTATTTGTCACACAACAGGGGATTTCCGGCCTTGTTACAGCACCAGTCGTGCAATTTCAATTCTTCATCTGCACACATCGATCCCATGAGAAAATAAGAACAAGCCAGGATAAGTTGGTTTGTTTTGGGGTTGTTGTTTTTTGTTCCATTCCTTGCAGTAGCCCAGAAAATGTAAATTAGCCCAGTACAGATAGTTTTCGACTTACACCAGTTCATTTAGCGTCCGTTCCAAGTTACAACAGCACTGAAAAAAGTGACTTTTCACCGTTTTTCTCATTTACGACCGTTGCAGTCCTGTGATCTAAATTCGGATGCTTGGCAACTGATTCGTACTTATGACGGTCGCAGTGTCCCGGGGGTCACGTGATCCCCTTTGGCGACTTTTTGACGAGCCAAGTCAACGGGGAAGGCAGATTCACTTTATAATCGTCTTATTTAACAACTGCAGCGATTCACTTAACAACTATGGCGAGGAAGGTCGTAAAATGGGGCAAAGCTCACTTAAGCCACGGGAGATTTGGATTCAATTGTCCTAAGTCGAGGACTACCAGTAACCAGGTTGAGGCTGCGGCAGGCACTGGTTCACCCATTCTGTGGAACATGGGTTAGTTTTAATCATGGTTTGCTTAGCAAATCAGAGCGGCCTGCTTCATTCGACATGCTAAGCCAGAAACATAGTTTACCAAACAGAATTCACAAATCATTTTCAATCATCCTCATCATTTTTCTTCTGCCTGGCAGTCTCTTGCAGGACCAGATACAAATCCTACACCGTTGGGTGACGTTTCTGATAGTGCCTTTTGACCATCATGGCTACGACCTGGTGAGGTGATTTTCTGCCCTTTCATGGTGAAAACACCCAAAGAATAGGTTCACACAACAGGTTTACCCCGATCAGTTAAGTTGAGCAGCTGCATTTGCAAAATGCACAATGCCCACCTAATGTTGGTTAGTCGTTACTAGGGCAGAAGGTTCTATGGACTGATTCCGTTTGATTGGCTGACTATAATGTGAATCCTTAGAACAGTGTTTCTCAACCTTCGAATGTTAAGATGGGTGGACTTCAACTCCCAGAGTTCCTCAGCCAGCATGTGTGGACTTCAACTCCCACAATTCCTCAGTCAGAATGTGTGGACTTCAACTCCCACAACTCCTCGGTCAGGATGTGTGTTCAACTCCCACAATTCCTTACCCAGCATGTGTGGACTTCAACTCCCAGAGTTCCTCAGTCAGAACGTGTGGACTTCAATTCCCATAATTCCTTACCCAGCATGTGTGGACTTCAACTCCCAGAATTCCTCAGCCAGAATGTGTGGACTTCAACTCCCACAATTCCTCAGTCAGAATGTGTGGACTTCAATTCCCAGAGTTCCTCAGTCAGACTGTGTGGACTTCAACTCCCAGAATTCCTCACCCAGCATCAACCTGGGGGAATTCTGGGAGTTGAAGTCCACACATCTGAAAAGTTTCCAAGGTTGAGAAATATAGTTTTAGAATGATCTATTATTCAGAACCCAAGTTACGGGTGTTGTATGAACGCAACCTTTGATCCCATTCTCTCACTTATTTAAGCCATTTTTCCTTTTCTCCACCATTTTAACCCCAGGATGAGGGTTAGAAAAACCCCACCCCCACTCCCTCGTTGCTGCTCACCGTTGTTGGGGAAGTTTTTCCTTGAGTTTTTCCAGATTCTCTCTTGCCGACCTTCTTGAAGCTGGTCATTTTTGTTGTAGAGACACCGGACGCCGGCCCCGTAATTGTTCGGACGGGATGAATACAGCAGGGCTAAGCCGGAGTTCTGCCCACCTGCAAAGATGGAAGGGGGTCATTTCAAGCCGTCAGCTCTCCGGGAGGGGCTGCAATTCCACAAAGGAAAAGCAGAACGGTTGCCTGAACTTGCTCTCTCCTCACAGCGGCATTACACAATGTGTGGATTGCATCAAGGGTGCTCCAAAAGTCAAGGGGCTGGTCATCCTCGCCCCGTTGAAATCCTACGTTTTATAAACAGAGAGCAAAGGCCTTTGCTTTCTAGCACTGATGATGTTACCTAGTTGGGTAGTGAAATGTCTGTAAGGAAAAAAACCCAGCTCAGAGAGCACCAAGGACTCTGCAACCGCCCTCCTCGTCCTCCCCCCTCCTTGTCCTCGTCCTCCTCCTCCTCCTCTTCCTCTGCAAATCCTCTCCCTTCTAGCACTGATGACGTTACCTAGTCGGGTAATGAAATGTCTATAAGAAAACAACCCAGCTCAGAGAGCACCAAGGACTCTGAAGCTCTCCTCCTCCTCCTCCTCCTCCTCCTCCTCCTCCTCTCTTCTTCCTTTTCCTCCTCCTCCTCCGCAATCCTCTCCCTTTAGCACTGATGACGTTACCTCGGGTAATGAAATGTCTATAAGAAAACACCAGCTCAGAGAACACCTCCCCCCCCTCCTCCTCCTCCTCCAATCCCCTCCCTTCTAGCTCTGATGATGTTCCCTAACTGGGTCACGAAACATCTGCAAGAAAACCACCAAGCCCAGAAAGTGCCAAGGATGCCATAAACTAAATTTCATTTTTTATGTGTGCCATTGTGCCCACAATATAAAAATGACAATAAAGGTTATTTATCTTTATTTATCTTATCTTTATCTTAATCCTAAAAAGCCCTGGGGGAGGTCAATCATAACTTCAAATGGTCACTCAGGGACCGGTCATAAATTGAGAAATACTTGTAACTGGCTAAATTGAAAGGTGGGTTTCGTTTAAAATTGTAAACAGCCTTTTTTGTCTACTGGATTATTTATTCGTTTTTTCTCCTTCTGTTTTTTTTAAGTTTATAGGCTAGCCCTCTTCCGGGTTTCTTTGCATTTTCAAAAAAAGTTTCGTTTTGCTCTTTTAATTTGCTGAGCCAATTGTTCCGATTCCATTCAATTTCATTTACGTTTTATGATTTCCATTTGTTTTTTTCAATATTTTCCTTTTGCGGATTAGTTTGTAATTCTAATTCTAATCAAAAATGAAGAAATAAAAAAAAGATAATGAAAGAATAGTGTGAGACATTGTATGATATATAGAAGAAATTTCAGGGGAGAAAACGGTTCAATATATGGGAAAAAATAACTTTCCAAAAATTTCAGAAAACTTTAAAACTATGCTAAATGAAAGGTGGCTTCCGGTTCATCCGGAGGACGTAAACCGGCTTAAATGCAGCTATCTTGAGTGTTAGCATTTTCTCTGTGGGTCCAGCCGTCGCAAAGACGCTGGAGACCATCCCATTAACACAAAGCACCTTTTTGGCTGGTTGTGTAGCGGCTGTCCGACATCCCTTGTCGCAGAGAACAAGGACAAGGGGGCAGGTTCCTGTTCCAGGCCGATGGGAATCTCTCGTGACTCAGCCAGTCCAGACACCTCTGCCTGTAATTCACACGGATGCGGCTGTCCAGTTTATATATCCACAAACCACGCACATCTGGAAGGAAACGCAGAGAGAAAGCAGCGATTACTTTAGTCAGTATTTATCTCGGCTTAGTTTCATTCCTAATACTAATACTAATACTAATACTAATAATACTACTAACAACAACAACAACAACTACTACTACTACTACTACTACTACTACTACTACTACTACTACTACTACTAATAATAATAATAATAATAATAATAATAATAATAGTAATAATAATAATAATAATAATAAAGTTGGAAGGGACCTTGGAGGTCATCGAGTCCAACCCCCTGCTCAGGCAGGAAACCCTATACCATTTCAGACAAATGGCTGTCCAGTCTCTTCTTAAAAACATCCAGTGTTGGAGCATTTACAGTTTCTGGAGGCAAGGAGTTCCACTGGTTAATCGTTCTCACTGTCAGGAAGTTTCTCCTTAGTTCTAGGTTGCTTCTCTCCTTGATTAGTTTCCATCTGTTGCTTCTTGTCCTGCCTTCAGGCGAAAGATAACAAGCCTTCCCCAGCTTGTTATCTTTCTGATGCATTGGGATCCCTGGATCCATCCTCCCCAGCCAGTGCACATGCTGACGTGACGTTCCTGACAGTTAGAACGATTAACCAGTGGAACTCCTTGCCTCCAGAAGCTGTGAGTGCTCCAAAACTGGAAGATTTTAAGAAGAGACTGGACAGCCCCTTTGTCTGAAATGGTATAGGGTTTCCTGCCTGAGCAGGGGGTTGGACTAGATGACCTCCAAGGACCCTTCCAACTCTATTATTATTATTATTATTATTATTATTATTATTATTATTATTATTATTATTATTATTATTATTATTATTATTATTATTATTATTATTATTATTTATTCATTAGACGTGAATCTCAGTCAACTGAACATTCAAATTGGCTGGCGCTGATGGTTGACATGGGTTGCTACCAGCATCCTAGGTGTCAACCAGGTACCTCCTTAAAATAGAAGATGTTCCGAGTAGCACAGTTGTTGTTGTTGTTGTTGTTGTTGTTATTATTATTATTATTATTATTATTATTATACGAATCTAACAAATACAGGAGTGTGTAGATGGGGTAACTGGAGGGTGTCAAAATGGTGAAAGTGTTTTTAAATTACCCTAAGGTTCTCCTCTTTGCTACGGTGATTCTGATCGAAAGGATTAAAAAAAAAACTCTTTTTAAATCATAGGGCAGTGATGGCGAACCTTTTAGAGACTGAGTGCCCAAACTGCAACCCCAAACCCACTTATGCATCGTCAAGTGCCGGGTGGGTGTGGCCCACTGGCTGGGTGTGGCCCATTGGGTGGGTGTGGCCCATTGGGTGGGCGTGGCTGCGGTGGTAACGGAGGACAGGGTGGGACTAAAAAGTTCAATCAATCAATTCCAACTTTGCAAGATCTTTTTTTTTCCGCGAGAAGTTGAAATTGACTGATTGAACCTTTTTTTTTTGTGCACACGGCGGCGGAGGCCTAAAGCGAAAAGATTTTATAAAACCCAGCTGAAGGCCTAGGACTGGGGCGATGGTGCGCGTGCCCACAGAGAGGGCTCTGAGTGCCGCCTCTGGCACCCGTGCCATAGGTTCGCCACCACTGTCATAGGGGAATTATAAAACCATCCGTTCAGCCCTCCAGTTCCCTGTCCTTCTGTATTCTGCCCTGGTCAGATCCCACTTAGTGTCCCTGTGTCCACTTCTGGGCCCCGAGAGATAAAGTACAGATAGTTCTCGACTTATAACCGTTCATTTAGGACCGTTCAAAGTAGTGTCTTATGATCGTTTTTCACAGTTACGACCATTGCAGCATTTCCCCCCCTCCGGTCATGTGATCAAAATTCGGATGATGGGCAACTGACTAATATTTATGACGGTTACTAAAGTAACAACGGCAGTGATTCTCTTAAGAACAGTGGCAAGAAAGAAAGAAATGGGGCAAAACTCACACATGTCTCACTTAGCAATGTAAATTTTGGGCCAGTCGTGATCTCGTATGTTGAGGTCTACCTCAATAAAATAAAATAAAATAAAATAAAATAATAACAATAGCCCTTATATACCGCTTCCCAGGGCTTTACAGCGCTTTACGGAGTCAGCCTATTGTCCCCCAACAATCTGAGTCCTCGTTTTACCGACCTCGGAAGGACGGACGGCTGAGTCCACCTTGAACCCCGTCAGGATCGAACTCCTGGAGTCCGATCCTGGCCGCCTCCTACTGCTTTATTTGACCGATATATTTATATCGACCGATTCCTGTTAAGCGAATCTGGCTTTTCCCCATTGACTTTGCTCGTCAGAAGGGGATCACATGACCCCGGGGGACACCGTGACCGTCATAAATAGGAGTCAGTTACCAAGCATCTGAATTTTGATCACGTGACCATGGGGAGTGCTGCCACAGTCGTAAGTGTGAAACACGGTCGTAAGTCCCTTTTTTCAGCACCGTTGTAACTTGGAACGGACACGAAACGAACTGTCGTAAGTCGAGAACTGCCTGTGTTGGATTTGTGTGCTGCCCATCTCGTCTAGAACCTTCCAGGTCTCCATCATCCTTGCCAGGGTAGAGAGTAAGACATATACGCACAAACACGAGATTTGGGGCAAGGCGGTTTTGGTTATGCCGTGCTTTGGCCCTTACTTGTATTGTAACCTTGGAAGCGATCTGGCCGGTATTTATCAGCTGGCGCTTCCATCATCAAATTATCATTTTTGAAATATCCATCGCCGCTGAGTAGAGGGAAGGAAAAGAGAAGACATTATTCTTATTTTTTCCCCAAAAATGCATCCCATCCACCCTGCTGCGGGCGGAAAACCTTCCAGAAATCTACCCAGGTTGATATCGAAGGGAGAGGTCTGAGTTGGGAGGAGGAGTCAAGGGAGGAATAAGTCTGGAATCCTTACGTAGACACAAGAGGGCAAGGTCTGACACACACACACACACACAAACACACCCAGAGACACAGACAGACACACACACACACACACACACCCCTCTGATTGTCTTTGAGCCTTATCTGGTCTTTCCTAGGCCAAAACCTTGCTTGCATTTTTTCCAGACGTTTCATGACCCAACTAGACAACATCGTCAGTACTACAAGAAAGAGGAGGAGGAGGAGGAGGAGGAGAAGGAGGAGGAGAAGGAGAAGGAGAAGGAGAAGAAGGAGAAGGATTGTGGGGTCCTTGATGCTCTCTGAGCTTGTTTGTTTTCTTCCAGACATTTCATGACCCAACTAGGCAATATCATCAGTACTACAGGGAAGAAGAGGAGCAGGAGCAGGAGGAGGAGGAGGAGGAGGAGGAGGAGGAGAAGGAGAAGGAGAAGGAGAAGGAGAAGGAGAAGGAGAAGGAGAAGGAGAAGGAGAAGGAGAAGGACTGTGAGGTCCTTCATGCTCTCTGAGCTTGCTTGTTTTCTTGCAGACATTTTATGGCCCAACTAGGTAACATCATCTTTACTGCAAGGGATTGGGGGAGGAGGAGGAGGAGGAGGAGGAGGAAGAGGAGGAGGAGGAGGATGGTGACTTTGGGCTCCTTGGTGCACTCTGAGCTTGCTTGTTTTCTTGCAGACGTTTCACTACCCAAACTGATGATTACCCAATCATCAGTGCTAGAAGGTTGAATGCTAACCTCCCTCCCTTCTAGCCCTGCTGATGTTACCTAGTTGGGTCATGAAACGTCTGCAAGAAAACCACCCAGCTCAGAGAGCACCAAGGACCCTACAATCCTCCTCCTCCTCCTCCTCCTCCTCTCCACAAACCCCCTCTCCCTTCTAGCCCTGATGACGTTAGCTAGTTGGGTCATGAAACGTCTGCAAGAAAGTCACCCAGCTCAGAGAGCACAAGGACCATACAATCCTCCTCTCCTCTCCTCCTTCCTCCTCCTCTCCAAAACACCTCCCTCCCTTCTAGCCCTGCTGATGTTACCTAGTTGGGTCATGAAACGTCTGCAAGAAAACCACCCAGCTCAGAGAGCACCAAGGACCCTACAATCTTCCTCCTCCTCCTCCTCCTCCTCTCCACAAACCCCCTCTCCCTTCTAGCCCTGATGACGTTAGCTAGTTGGGTCATGAAACGTCTGCAAGAAAGCCACCCAGCTCAGAGAGCACCAAGGACCCCCTCACTTCAACCTGGAGCTACAAATATTCTCCTTTGCCGGTAAAGACATTGTTAGCCTTACCTGGTGTACCCGATCAGCACGTTGCGGGCTGGGAGCTTCGCGTAGTCCCACTGCATCCCTCCATCCTGGTAAAGGAACAGCGCGTAGGTTCGGTAACCGTCTGTGGTGAGAACGGCTTGATAGGTGTTCGTCTGGAAGGAACCAGATCCGCATCAGAGACGGGACTGGTTTTTTTTCCACGTCCAGCTGCCCCTTTACGACTACAGCAACTTTAATTCTGTTTATTTATTTATTACACAGGTAGCTCTCGACTTACAATTTAGTGCCTGTTCAAAATCACCGCTGAAAAAAGCTGTGACTTGTGACCGTGTTTCACACTTACGACCGTTGCAGCATTCCCCGTGGTCAAGTGGTCAAAGTTCGGACGCTTGGCCACTGGCTCATATTTATGACGGTCGCAGCGTCCCGGGGGGGTCACGTGACCCGCTTTTGCGACTGTCTGACAAGCAGAGTCAGATGGGGAAGCCGGATCCATTGAACAACCGTGTTAATTAACTTAACAACTTGCGGTAAATCGCTTAACAATTGTGGCAAGAAAGGTCGTAAAATGGGACAAAGCTCCCTTAACAACTGTCTCGCTTAGCGACCTAAATTTTGGGCTCAGTTGTGGCCGTAAGTCAAGGACTTACCTGTATTAAATTTATACGCCGGCCATCTCGGAGTCACGTGACTACGGCTTACAACATAATTTAAGTATTATGATAAAAGATGAAAACTCATTTCAGCAGGATAATTTTAATTTCATCTTTCAGTCTGTTTCCAGCAAGACATTCCCACTGTGGACAATGGGTTGGCTTAATGACCATGGCGATTCGTTTAATGACCACTACAAAAATGTCAAAAAATTGGATCCGTCACGTGGTGACCCACTTAATGACTTACGACTGTAGTTCTCGGCTCAGGGGTGATTGTAAATTGAGGATTACCTCAATTTTCCCTTGAATCTAGGAAGGTAATTTCCAAATAATCTCACTTCTGATATTTGTACACCAGGGCACCGATGCTGGTGTCTCCTGGGGTCTGCACAGGGAGTCCTCAACTTATTTTTTTTAAAAAAATATATATTTTATTAAATTTTATATGGGTATGGGAAGGATAGGAATAATATGGGTAAAGGATGGGGTTAGGGAATGGAGTTGGGATAGGGATGGGAATAGGGGTAGGGATAAGAACAGTAGTGGGGTTACCCCCACACAAAAAATCCAACGCTTACACAAGCAGACTCTCGTCCGGGTACACGTATTGAATAACAGTGATTAATACAATACTAAACAATTATAGTCATTAATACTAAAAATAGTCATGAAATAAAAGCTTACTAATTAAGTATAATTTAGCTCTAACGTCATGCTAACCATTGATAAAAAATTTCCCATGTCCTAAAATACACTGACTCCTCTTTCTCTTTAATCTCCAATGTCAATCTGTCCATTTCTGCACATTCTAAAATTTTCATAATTATAATCTGATCGTGTGGTAAATTTTCATTTTTCCAAAATTGAGCAAATATAATTCTCGCTGCTGTCAATACATGTAATGTTAAATATTCGTTCTCTTTACCATAATTAGATCTTAATATTCCTAGCAAAAATAATTCTGGTTTATATTCTATTTGTATTTTAGTCATCTTTTCTAACCATTTATGAATTTTAAACCAAAATTTCTTGGCTTTAGGACACATCCACCAAATATGATAATAAGTACTTGGTTTTTCTTTGCATTTCCAATAAATATTCAAGGAAGTCCTCAACTTATGACCACAATTGGGACTAGAAGCAATGCAGTTGTTAAGTGAGATGGGCCCAGTTTTACAAACTTTTTTTTTTACTACACTAAGCGAATCACGGTTGTTAAGTGAGTCACATGGTTGTTAAGTGTGTCCACCTTCCTCCGTGGATTTTGCTTGTCGGAATCCGACTGGGAAGGTTGCAAAGAGCGATCACATCACACACACACACACACACACACAAACACACAACACACACACACACGGGCTGCTGCAACCATTGTAAATCCATGTTGGTTGTCAAGCGCCCAAATTTTGAATTGCGTGACTACGAGGATTCTATGACAGTCATAAGAGCGAGGACCGGTTGTAAGTCCCTTTTTTTTCCAGCGCCGTTGTAACTTTGGATGGTTGCTAAACAAATGGTTGTAAAGTCGAGGACTAGCTGTAACTCAAGAGAGTTTTAATTGGACAGAAGTTAAGCTTAGGTGACCAGGAAATAGGCCTTTTATCATCAGATAAAAGATGACCGACTGGGCGATTAAAAGGTTCTTCAATATTTTTGGCTACCACGTCTCACTTGGAGAAGTCCCAAAAAATATGTTTCAGAAGGATACCAGGGCCCATAATTTTCATCCTGCGCCACCCCCACCATTTTATAAGCCCTTGGTAAGGCCACACTTGGAACACGGCATCCAGTTTTGGTCACCACGATGTGAAAAAGATGTTGAGACTCTAGAAAGAGTGCAGAGAAGAGCAACAAAGATGATCAGGGGACTGGAGGCTAAAACATACAAGGAACGGTTGCTGGAATTGGGTATGTCTAGTTTAATGAAGAGAAGGACGAGGGGGGACATGATAGCAGCCTTCCAGTATCTCAGGGGCTGCCCCAATGAAGAGGGAGTCAAGCTATTCTCCAAAGCCCCTGAAGGCAGGACAAGAAGTAATGGATGGAAACTAATCAAGGAGAGAAGCAACCTGGAATTAAGGAGAAACTTCCTGACAGTGAGGACAATTAACCAGTGGAACAACCTGCCTCCAGAAGCGGTGAATGCTCCAACACTGGAAGTTTTTAAGAAGAGACTGGACAGCCATTTGTCCGAAATGGTATAGGGTCTCCTGCCTGAGCAGGGGGTTGGACTAGTTGACCTCCAAGGTCCCTTCCAACTACATTATTATTATTATTATTATTGTTGTTGTTGTTGTTGTTGTTATTATTATTATCATTATTATTATTATTATTATTATTATTATTATTATTATTATTATTATTATTATTATTATTATTATTATTATTACTACTACTATTATTACTACTATTATTACTATTACTATTACACAAAAGGAAAAATATCATGGTGCTTCTGAAATCGACTCACCTTGCCGCTCTGCTTCTGCCCGGGATAAGGCTGGACTTTGTCCCAGGTGACCTTGAGCAACCACCGAGCATTATAGGAAGACCTGACGTACCGGCGAATCTTTGCTTCCACGTCTTGGACAAGGGGGTGCCTGGCAGAATTCCCACAAGGATATTCCTGCGCATAACAGGAGAGCATGTTGCAAGCGGGAAACCAAAGGAACATGTAGGCTAATGGCGCAGAAGAGCAACAGAGACCTCCTGAACGGTGGGCTCCTTCGTGCTCTCTGAGCTTGGTTGATTTCTTGGAGATGTTTCATGATGGGACTAGGTGACATCATCAGGGCTAGATGGGAGGGGGAGGAGGAGTGGGAAGGGGAGAGGAGGAGGAGGAGGAGGAGGAGGAGGAGGAGGAGGAGGAGGAGGAGGAGGAGGAGGGAGAGGAGGAGGAGAGGAGAGGAATAGCGTTTGGAGTCCTTGGTGTTCTCTGAGCTTACTTGTCTTGTGCAGATGTTTCATGCCCCAACTAGGTAACATCATCAATGCCAGAAAGGAGGAGGAGGAGGAGGAGGAGGATAACTGTTGAGTTCTTGGTACTTTTTGAGCTTGTTTTCTCGCAGACATTTCTTTACCGGACTATGTAACATCATCAGTGCTGCAAAGCTGAGTGCTAACTCTTCTCCCTTGTAGCACTGATGATGTTACCTGGTTTGGGTAATGAAACATCTGCAAGAAAACAATCAAGCTCAGAGAGCACCAAGGACCCCACAGTTCTCCTCCTCCTCCTCTCCACAAACCCTTCTAGCACTGATGATGTTACTTAGTTGGGTAATGAAATGTCTGCAAGAAAACCACCAAGTTCAGAGAGCACCAAGGACTCTACAGCCCTCTTCCTCCTCCTCCTCCTCCTCCTCCTCCTCCTCTCCACAAACCTCATTCCCTGGCTTGGGAATTCTGGGAGTTGAAGTCCACCTCTCTTAAAGGTGCCAAGCTTGATAACTCATGGATCAACTTGACTAATTTTGCTTCTTAGATATCCATAAGGTAAAACAATTGAAATTTACCTGATAGAAGACGATGCCAGATCCTTTGGAGAAATCGGCGTTGTCCCAAAACACAGCCACCATTGGCACTTTCTCACGACCATTAAAACCGCCAGGAGGTGGATTGGGATAGCTGGAAATGTCTTTGTCAGAGGCTGGGAAGATGATCTGCCCATTATCCGTGAACTAAAGGAAGGCATAAAAAGATGTAGTCAACCAGACAGAGTCCACAAGTCATAAAAGGGCCAAGTTTGAAGACCCCTGGTCTAAGTTCTATTGCTATTGCTATTGCTGATAGTTGCGTTCACAGCTGTTCTTCCTCCTGCCCTTCTAGGCCATTCCCACCACGCTCTACATCTTAGCCATGTGCTGTTGGAGGCTCCGATGCATATTTTATCCCTTGCTCCTCCAAAAGACCCCCACAACTGTGACCGTGTCACCTGCTTAGTCCTCACAATTCCCCTTTGCAAACCGAATAAGGGAAGCATAACAGCATAACAGAGTTGTGGGGCAGGTAGGAGAAGGAGAGGCAGAGCCTGGGGTGGGAGTCAAGAGAGGAATCAGCCTAGCATCCTTACGTTCTTGAATTCCATAGACTCTTCTCTAGCGCCAATTTAGTCCTGACCATTAGTCGACCAGATTCTTGTGTGTGGGCATGAGCAACAAGTCAGCTGAACTGGAACTTAACGTGTGGTCCTGATTCTTCATGCCTGACACACACACACACCCCATACACAACACATGCAGAACACTGACACTGACACACCCCTAAAGTCCGCTGAAGATGTTACCTGCCAAGCTCGGAGAACGCACCTTCTCCCTTATACACACCCCAGTTAATCTCCAATGACTAATTACTCACATAAAGAGAGTTGTGTAGCGTGTTTCCAAGTGGGATCCCAATCTCGGGCTTGAACAGGGGCGAGTTAAAGTCCACTTTCCTTTCGACGTACCGCTTATCGTTGACGCCATCTCCATACGGATAGAGGGAGACTGCTGTATCGTAACGACACAAGGACAAAAGTTGAGGTCATTTTGATGATAACGTTTTTTAATTAAGCCGTTTTTGACTTTTAGTCCCGGCTGGATCATGGTTTAAATTGAAACGAGGAATATGGAGAACACGGGTGGATATTAAGGGGTGGAAGCCGATCACGATTATAATCATTGTCACGTTCACTCCCATTTAACGTTTTTTGTGTCCACCATTTTTGGAGACAAGGACAGTAATATTAGGACTACTTTTGTTGATTGACACATCGGCAATAGCTTATTAGACGATAAGCTATCTTGAAAATCAGGGTTTCTAATGAACATCAGTTAGTCCTCAACTTATCCCAGGGGTGGGCCCAAGTATGGACCCCTTTAAGACCTGTGGACTTCAACTCCCAGAATTCCTGAGCCAGCCATGAGTCATGCTGGCTCAGGAATTCTGGGAGTTGAAGTCCACCGGCCGTATAGGAGCCATAATTGCTCATCCCTGCTGTTATCCCGGAAGACGGTCAATTTACCAGCAGAGGGGGGGAAATGTGTTTTCTCACCAACCCACCTGATGGTGCACCAGTAATGATGGCAGAATTTTTATCCGGTCTGGTTTTGGATTTCTTCAAATTGGACTTCTTCCTTGTGGATTTGCCGGTGGGTTCTGAGGACTTTGCGGCTAGTAGGCCCACTCCTGATAAGGCAAGACGAACACCCGGTTCATGCTCGTCCAGTTGGGTTTTGCTTAAGTCAAGAGCCACCTTACCTTTAATTAAAGTCTGGCGCTCTTCTGAAGAGTTAGAGTCACTTGAAGAGTCCCCATCCTTCTCCCCTGAAGCAGAAGAGCTGTCTGAAGATGCAGGATGCAGCCGCCCAGGAGGGGGGTGGTCAGAGTTTGCTAGGACATCAGAGTTGAAGGACAGAAGAGGAGCATCTGCTTTGAGTTGAAGACCTGATTTTCCAGAAGGTGACTGTGATGTCTCCACTGGGACTTCAGTCTTGAAGGACAGGACAGGAGCATCTCCTTTGAGTTGGAGACCTGATTTTCCAGAAGGCGACTGTGATGACTCCAGTGGGACTTCAGTCTTGGAGGATAGTAGAGGGGCGTCTACTTTGCTTTGAAGTCCTGGTTTTCCAGAAGCCAACTTTGAAGTCTTTGTTGGGACTTCAAGCTTGGAGGATAGGAGAGGGGCATCTGCTATGCCTTGAAGTCCTGGTTTTCCTAAAATCAACTTTGATATCTTTACTGGACCTCCTTTTGTGTCCAAAAGAGAAGGTTGCACACCACCTGCAGAAAAACCTGTGGATATCTCCTTGAAAATGGTCACGATTGGATGGACAACTTCCCCTGTTCCTTCTGGAGTTGAGGGAGGTGAACCTTTCTCAACCACCTTTCGTAGCTTCAGGGCACCTAGATCAGAGGTTATTAAGAGCAGGCTCTTTTTGGGAGGCAACAAAGCCAATGGAGACGCCACTCCTGATGGTTGACCTGCTGCTGGTTTGGTTCCTTCAGCAGAAGATGGGTGGACAGACTCACTGGCAGTGTCCGGCCCTTCAGAGGTCCACCCTGAGACTTCTGGGAGAACTTCTCCATCTGCTTTTTCCTCTGAGGTTGGGCCGTCCGATGCACCAAAAGTATCACCGTTAGAAATATGTCCAGCCAAAGACAGAGCAGGATCTTCTCCGCTTCCAATATTTGCCAAGTTGCCCTGGGTATCTGAAGAGGGCCGAGAAGAATCTGGAGCACCAAAATTCTGGCTCGTTCCTTGGGTGGCCAAAGTCCCATCAGCAGACACTGAGGTGGAAATCAAAGTTTCATCGGAAGATTTAGGAATCGTGGCTCCATCAGCAGAAAATTGTCCGCCTACTGCATCCGAATTTTGTCCAGGTTGCTCTGCTATATTGTTTTGATTCGGACCCGTTCCGGTGGAAGAAGTGGGTCCTTGGGCACCTGCTGTCCCTACGTTGGCAGCATCCTTCCCTCCATCAGTGGAGAGGGATGGTTCTCCATTAACCAGGTTTTCAGAAAGCTTTTGGCTGAGAGAGGCCCCAGCTGATTGTGGTTCAGTGGACGATGGAGCCAAGGGTAGTTGTTTCTCACTTACAATTGAATTGTCTTCAGATGTTTCAGCCCCTTCTGTTGCTACGCTATCTGGAGATGTTTGAGATGATTCTGATCCTGATTCAGATCCTGCATTATTTGATGACCCTGAGTTGGCTATCTCCTCTCCTGGGGATAAGGAGGGTTGTCCATTCTCAAGTCCTCCAAGAATGTTATCGTTGGCAGATGTTTCTGGAAATTGCAATTCCGTGGTTGGTGGAACCGAAGAAGCTTTGTCCACACTTGCAATGGAGTGGCTTTCTGTTGGTTCTGCTCCCTCAGAAGCAAGAGAACCTTCTGGTGATGTTCCATCTGCTGATAGCTGAGATCCTACGTCAATTGTGGACTTTCTGCTGGCAGTCCCCACCTCTTGGACAGATGATGAATCTCCTAGTGATTCTGCAGTGGATGGAGACAGAGATCCCTTTTCCCCAGGCACACTGGAAGATGCTTCTGATATCTCTGCACCATCAGGAGATGGAGTCCCTGCTGCTGATTCTCCATCTGGAGGCAGTTGGGAGTCTGCATTCGTGGCTGTGTTGTTAGTTTCAGCTTCTTCACTGGAAGAAGAGATGGCTGGTGATTCTACAGCAGAGGCAGTCAAAGTCCCTTTCTTCTCAGACACACTTGAAACGTGTGGTGTTCCGGCCTCTTCAGAAGCTGTAGATCCTCCACCTGATCCAACGTCATTTGGAGATGACTGAGGTTCTGCATTAGTTGCTGGTTTTGAATCAGCTGTTTCCACCCCATCTCCATTGCTAGGTTTTCCAGAGACCTCTTGACCTTCTAGTGCTGTTGATGACTCTGTAGCTGATGAACCTAAAGAAGTGTCTCCCTCATTTGCAGAAGAAGAACTTTCTAATTGTTCCACTCTGTTGGACATACCGGATATTTCAGTGGCTCCACCAGCCACAGATGACAGAGCTTCTGAATTATTTGTTGACCCTGAGCTAGTGGTTTCCAGCTCTTCAGCAGGGAGAGAAGATCCCCCACGACCAGTTCCTCCAGAAATGTCCTCACTCACTGATATTCCTGGAGATTGTGATGTGGTGGCTGATGAGGTCAAAGACAATTTCTCCCCATTATTGGAAGTATCGTCTACAGCTTCTGCGCTCTTAGAGTCTTGAACCCCTGTTGTTGATGCACCATCTAGAGATGGTTGAGAGTCTGGGTGGGTCCCGGATTCTGAGTTGGCAATTTCCACTTCTTCAGTAGAAGTTGAATGTGACCCTGCAGCTGATGGGATCAAAGATCCTTCCTTCCCATTTACACCTGAGGGACCTTCTGACATCTCTGAAATTCCAGAGGTTGTACCCTCAGGAGGTAACTGAGATCCTGCATTCTTCGCTGACTCCACCGTGGTCGTTTCAGTCCCATTATTATTTAGGGAGAATTCTCCACCACTACGTCCTCCAGTATCCTCTTCACTGGTAGATGTTTTAGACTGTGATCCTCTATCCAATGGATCTTGAGAAAATGTCTCACTGTTCACATTAGTGATGCCTTCTGAATCTTCTGCTCCATCAGAAGGACCTACACTTTCTGGAAGGAACTGAGATGCCTTGTCAATTGCTGGCGGTGAATTCGCAGTTCCTGCCGCTTCAACCGGGAGGGCGGGGCTTTCTTTGGAGAGTGCTCCAGAAAACCCACCATTTTCTGAGGTTGTATGTTCTCGGGACTCTGTGGTGGATGAAGCCAAAGGGGATTCCTCCTCACGAGCTGCAGATGTTTGCAGCTGTTCTGTCTCTTTGGAAATTTCAGGGGCTGCTTCACCATCTGGAGATGGTTGAGAACCCACCGCTGGCGGCTCAGAGGCAGAACTTTCCGTTCCTTCAGTGGAAGAAGCTGATTGTGGCATTACATCCTCAGAAGATACCGCTCCCGTTTCCGGTGGGGCGTCTTTTCTTGAGACTGAGGATGAAAGAAAGGTCTCTGCATTTGCATTTGGAAGGGCTGGTGGGGGCTCTTCATTTGTCACCAAGATCTCTCCGTCTTCTAGAGGTGCCAGAGCTAAAATCCCTCCAATGGGTGAAGTTACTAATTGTGCCACAGGAAAGTCACTTCCAGGCTGACCATCGTCGCTCACTATAATGGCTGTTTTGGCTGATGAAGCTAACCCTGCGCCATCTTCCCCACTTTCATCTACAGCTTCCCTGCTTGGAGAAGAATCAAGAGTTTTGGATGATATACCTGGGGAGGGTTCTCCACCTTCATGTTCCAAAGTGGAAAGTATACCCTCAATAGATGCAGAAGAGAGTGTTTCTCCTGAGGGTTCCTGAGTTTTTGTTGGTGTCTCCGTGTCTACAAGGGGAGAAATTGTTCCAGATTTTACAGCTGGTTCGCCTCCAGAGCTTAGTATACTGGTTTCCAGTGCAGCTTCAGAATCTAGATGTTGCTCATAAGGTGCGGTATTGGCTGTGTCCTGGGTATTGTCACTATCTAGAAGTGGTTCCTCATTAACTCCTTGCTCTGAGGTAGATCCAATTCTCTTTTCTTCAGGAGGTAAGATTGGTCCACTGCTTAAGTCTCCAGAAATGCTTGGTTCCTCAGTAGCTTCTGCAAGAGCTGGCTGAGGGTTTATGGTGGACGGAGCAGAAGAGGTTTCCTCTCTGTTGATGGAAACAGAATCTTCTGGATCCTCTGAGTGTGTTTCCGTGTCATCTTCATTTGGTAGTTGGGAAAAATTTGACAATGGGGTTCCAGAAATTGAAGAGAGCTCTGTATCGGAAGGTGAAAGTTTTGACCCATTATGACTTTCATTGTTGGTTTGTGTGTCTACCTCATCTGGGATGGTTTCACTGTTTTCAGAAGAAGAACCAATATTTCCAGGTGATCCACTGGGTGAGACCTCACTTCCTTCTGTATCTGAGGATGGTTCGTTGGTAGATCCAGAAGATGATGCTTCTGCAGGTGGTCCTTGAGCCTCAGCAGCTACTTCATCGTCCCCCGGAGGAGGAGGAGGAGAATCTTCTACATCCCCTGAGTCTGTTTCCATGTCGTTCTCTTTTGGTAGTTGAGAAGAAGGTTGGGAACCAGCTAACGAATTGGATGGAAGTTCTGTTGTGTCTGGTTCCAAAATGAGGGATCCAGAAAGTGCTTCATCAGGAGATGCTGAGGGAAAGATGGGTTCTCCTTCCGAGGAAGAACTGGAACCAGATGTTAGTGCATTCTCTACAAGTGACTGACTTGGAGACAATTGATCATCTAAGGTCCCTGATCTTCCCACAGGCAGTGGGGTTCCAGAAATTGAAGAGAGCTCTGTATCAAGAGGTAACAGGTCTGACCCACTATGATCTTCATTGTTGGCTTGTGTGTCTACCTCATCTGAAGCAACACTTGGGATGGTTTCACTGTTTTCAGAAGAAGAACCAATATTTCCAGGTGATCCACTGGGTGAGACCTCACTTCCTTCTGTATCTGAAGATGGTTCATTGGTAGATCCAGAAGATGAAGCTTCTGCAGGTGGTCCTTGAGCCTCAGCAGCTACTTCATCGTCCACTGGAGGAGGAGGAGGAGAATCTTCTACATCCCCTGAGTCTGTTTCCATGTCGTTCTCGTTTGGTAGTTGAGAAGAAGGTTGGGAACCAGCTAACGAATTGGGTGGAAGTTCTGTTGTGTCTGGTTCTGAAATGAGGGATCCAGAAAGTGCTTCATCAGGAGATGTTGAAGGAAAGGTAGGTTCTCCTTCCGAGGAAGAACTGGAACCAGATGTTAGTGCATTCTCTACAAGTGACTGATTTGGAGACAATTGATCATCTAAGGTCCCTGATCTTCCCACAGGCAGTGGGGTTCCAGAAATTGAAGAGAGCTCTGTATCAAGAGGTAACAGGTCTGACCCACTATGATCTTCATTGTTGGCTTGTGTGTCTACCTCATCTGAAACCACACTTGGGATGGTTTCACTGTTTTCAGAAGAAGAACTAATGTTTCCAAGTGATCCACTAAGCGAGACCTCACTTCCTTCTGTATCTGAAGATGGTTCGTTAGTAGATCCAGAAGATGACACTTCTGCGGGTGCTCCTTGAGTTTCTGCAGGTGGTTCTTGAGCCTTGCCAGCTCCGTCATTGTCCACCGGTGGAGGAGAAGTCACCTTCCTATCAAACAAAGTCTCTGATTCATTTTCAGACTCGGAATCGGAAGAGATGGGATTTATTTCATCCTCAGGAACACTATTTGAGACGGCAGTTGCCTCATCATCTTCCAACTCTGAATTAGCTGTTTCCACCCCAGGATTCAAGGAGGAAGCTGTGCCATTGAGGAGATCTGCAGGTCTTTCTCCATCAGGTATCTCAGTTCCTTGGGCAGACTCTTGTCCTGGAAGTGGTGACACAAGTGGTGTCCCTTCATTGCTCTTTGGGTTTCCTGAGTCTTCTTCCCCTTCTTCTTTCACTGTGGAGGTTGCCCCCATCTCACCCTCTTTAGGCAACTGAGAAGATATCCCTGGAGTTACAGAAGGTCCTATCAAAGGAATATCTGCTGCATCCAATTGTGAAGTCCTGAAGAGGATGTCACGGGGAAGCCCTGAGTCAGATGGAGCCTCAGTTGTTCTATCTGAAGGAGAGGAATTCGAGGCTTCAGCATCTACAAGGTCTTCTGGTTCTTCACTGGACACGTTGACAGGGCTTTCATGATTAAGCTCCGGGCCTGATGAAGATGGAATTGGATCTGCATCACCTCTTCCTTCAGGAGAACCAGAGTCCACACTAGCAGGAGATGGTTGAAGGGAGCCTATGGCCAAGTCACTTGCCTCTGGAGATCCAAAGATTGCATGGGTGAGGGATGGCCAAATGGAAGGGAACACTGTTGAAAATATTGACTGTGATGTCTCAGGGCTATCTTCTGAAGACGGTGAAGGGAGACTTCCAGCATCTACGTTCTCTCGTGTTTCAGACAGGTCTTCTGGGGTGCTAGGAAAAATTGTGGAATTTGAGGATGGGTCTTCTAATGTCCCATTCTCATCTGTGGATGGTTCTGGGGTGTCTTCCTCTGCCTCTAAAGGAGCAGCTTCAGTTTCTTCCCATGAAGTTGAGGTGGGCTTCAATTCGTCATCCAGATTTGGTTCTCCAGGAACGTTCTCCAAGAGGTTCTCTCCTTCTGGAGGCCTTTCGCTGGACATTTCAATCTGGGCCTCTTGTCTAGAGGGAGATGCTAACAGGTCTTCCTCCTCGGTTGCATGAACAGTCACAGGAGCATCGGTTACGCCAGAGTATTTCTCCGTGATTAGCTCGGTGGCTTCATGGCCTTCATCCAAAACTGGAGCAGGTGTTTCCTTTGACGCTTCCTGGGACTCAGCAAGAGGGTCTCCTTCAAGAGTCTCTTTTTCCAAAGTTGGCTCCGAAGAGTTGACTTGACTCAAGACCTTCTTGTCAACAGGAGGGACTTCTGAGTTTCCCTTGAGATCTTCTGGGATTTTGAAGGTCTTGGGTGTGGTGATCAGGGGACCAGAACCATCTTCACCGGATGCCAACTTAGAATTCAGAAGTTCTCCAGGACTTGATGTCTCCCCTTCTCCAACAGCATCAGAGGTCTCTCCATTCGTCTCGGAAGGGAAGGTGGTTCCATCGGGAAAGTCAAAATCCTCCTCGGTGGTTGTGGGCAGGGTGGGCTCAAAATACTCGGCGAACGCCACTGTGGCCGGAAAATTTGGGGTGCTGTAGTCATCTTCAATGACCGGCTGTTCGGTGGTCACTGGGAGTGCTGCGCCTGTTGCGATCCCTGTGAACGGTTGATAAAAATAAAACGAGGGTCACACTTTTGCAACAAACACCGATTTACATAGATTGAAATAAAGCGATTAACCTACAGAAGTACAATGAGACCGGATCCCCATCTCTACAGAGGTTTTGAAGAAGAGGCTGGACCATCATCTCAGAAACGGCTTAATCGGTTCACCTGGGTGTCACAAGGAGTTGGAACTCTAGGTACTCCTTGACTTAGGACGACGGTTCCAAATTCGAAATTACCACGGTGTTGAACAGGCTGCCGTTGCAGCATACATGCCCACGTGGGCTCTTGGCAACCTGTTCACGATTACGACGGAGTGCCAAATCCTCTGAGATCATGTGATGGAAACACACTCACGGCCCTGCTCAACAGCCACACGGCTTTCAACCCAACCTTGAGGCACAACTGGTCCTTGGGAATATGCCGAATCAGAATCAGAACAGAGCTGGAAGGGACCTTGGAGGTCGTCTAGTCCAACCCCCTGCTCGAGCAGGAGACCCTATAGCAGTGGTGGGGAACCTATGGCACAGGTGCCAGAGGCAGCTCTCAGAGCCTTCTCTGTGGGCACACACGCCGTCGCCCCAGCCCCGCCACCCCCCCATGGCCCCCTCCTCACCAGCAGCCCCCCCGGAGGAGAGTCGCCCTGGGCGCAGTCTGCGTGGAGCAGCACAGCCAAGGACATGGCAGCCAGGCAGCGGGGACAAGACTCCGCCCTCGCGCCTCATCGCGTACAGATGATGCTGTGGGGCACGGACAGAGGGCGTGGCCGCCATGACGCTGCTGGGCTGCCTGGGCGATCTGCTGTGGTGGGCCGTGGAGGTGGTGGGTGGCCCTGTGGGCAAGAGAGGAGGGGTGGGGCAGGGGCAAGGCGGTTTTGGGGCACTCGGTCTCTAAAAGGTTCGCCATCACTGCCCTATAGCATTCTAGACAACACCTCCAGTGTTGGAGCACTCACAACTTCTGGAGGCAACTTCTGTTCCACTGGTTGTTAATTGTTAATTGTCCTCACTGTCAGGAAATTCCTCCTTAGTTCCAGGTTGCTTCTCTCCTTGGTTAGTTTCCATCCGTTGCTTCTTGTCCTGCCTTCAGGCGCTTTGGAGAATAGCTTGACTCCCTCTTCTTTGGGGCCGCCCCTGAGAGATATTGGAACACTGCTATCATGTCCCCCCCTTGTCCTTCTCTTCATTAAACTAGACATACCCAATTCCAGCAATCGTTCCTTGTATGTTTTAACCTCCAGTCCCCTGATCATCTTTGTTGCTCTTCTCTGCACTCTTTCTAGAGTCTCCACATCTTTTTTACATCGTGGTGACCAAAACTGGACACCATCTCCCAGATGTGGCCTCCCCAGTGAATATAAAGAGGTAAAGGTTGTCCTTGACTTACAAGCATTCATGTAATGACAGTTCGAAGTTACAACAGCACTGAAAAAAGGGACTTATGACCGTGTTTCGTACTTACGACCGTTGCAGCATCCCTGTGGTCATGTGATCAAAATTCAGATGCTGGGCAACTGACTCATGTTTATGACAGTTGCGGCGTCCTCCGGGGGTCATGCGATCCCCTTTGATGACCTTCTGACGAGCCAAGTCCATGGGGAAGCCAGATTCACTTAACAACCGTGTGACTGATTTAACAGCCGCAGTGATTCGCTTAATGACGGTGGCAAGAAAGGTCATAAAACAGGCCAAAACACCCTTAACAATTGTCTCCCTTAGCGTACGTTGAGGACTTCCTGTAATTGCACTTCAAACGATCTTGGAAGCAATGCGTAATTATTAACAACTCGGCTCCTTCTTCCCTCCCTCCCTTAAGGGATCTTTTAGATAAGATTCCTGGTTTTTGTCCCATTTGCTCAGGTGCCCTTTTCGTCTCCAGGTATGGCAGCTGCACTTGGTCTCCCACCGACAGGGTGGGTGGGCGATGCTAGGCACAAACGCCGTCATGCATTTCCCATCAATAAATCTCCTTTCGAGATAAAACCTCCTTCGCTAATCATTGTCCAGACTCCAGGTCGGATTCCCGCTCCCAGAAACGCCCGCGCACATACCTGGCGCTCCCATCGGTGCTACGCTGAGGAGGTAATGCTAGAGTAGTGTGGGGATCCAAGCCGCAAAGAGCTTTTGAAGATTACAGGCAACTTTGTCAAGCGCCCCCCAGAAACTTAATGGATGCCAGGACGGAACCCATAATTGGAATTTTGATAAATAACTCGGCAGTCCTTTCTCTTCCTACTTTTCCCACAACACCAACCCTGTGAGGTGGGTTAGGCTGAGAGAGAGAGAGAGAGAGAGAGAGAGAGAGAGAGAGAGAGAGAGAGAGAGAGAGAGAGATTGCCCAAAATCACCCAATCAACCAAGGCAGAACTAGAACTTGTCTCCTGGTTTCTATCCTGGTTCCTTAATTCCCCATCTCCCCAGCTTTGACGCCTAGGGTGGGACTAGATCTCCCCATCTCCTGGTGATTGGCCCAAAGTCACTCAGCTGGCTTTCATGCCTAAGGTGGGACTAGAACTCACTGTCACCTGGTGATTGGCCCAAAGTCACTCAGCTGGCTTTCATGCCTAAGGTGGGACTAGAACTCACCGTCTCCTGGTGATTGGCCCAGAGTCACCCAGCCGGCTTTCATGCTTAAGGCGAGACTAGAACTCACCGTCTCCTGGTGATTGGCCCAGAGTCACCCAGCCAGCTTTCATGCTTAAGGCGAGACTAGAACTCACCGTCTCCTAGTGATTGGCCCAGAGTCACCCAGCCAGCTTTCATACCTAAGGTGGGACTAGAACTCACTGTCTCCTGGTGATTGGCCCAAAGTCACTCAGCTGGCTTTTCATGCCTAAGGTGGGACTAGAATTCCCAGCCTCCTAGTGATTGGCCCAAAGTCACCCAGTCGGCTTTCATGCCTAAAGTGGGACTAGAACTCACCCTCTCCTGGTTTCTATCCTGGTGCCTTAGCTCGCCATCTCCTGGTGATTGGCCCAAAGTCACCCAGGCAGCTTTTATGCCTAGTGCAGGACTAGAACTCACCGTCTCCTGGTGATTGGCTCAAACTCACCCAGCTGGCTTTTCATGCCTAAGGCAGGACTAGATCTCCCAGTCTCTTAGTGATTGGCCCCAAATCACCCAGACAGCTTTTATGTGTAATGCGGAACTAAAACTCGCGGTGTCCTGGGTTCTAGTCTACTGCCTTCACCACTAGACCAAACTGGCTCATCATCTACTTCCTCTGCCCATACACAGAGTGCTGCATTTTGTACCACTTGTAGTTTCCGAGAGGTCTTCAAGGGCAGCTCCACGTGAAGCACATTATAGTAGTCCAGTCCGGTCTGGATGCATTGTAGTCGACGAGGCCAGCTGCAATGCTCTGCTATTTATAAAAACGTTCTCCAATTTCTACAAGTGGCACACGGGTTTCTCCAGAGGGACATGAGTGTGTCAGGTGACACATTTCTACATATCTACATTGTTACAGTACAGGTAAGTCCTCGTTTTACGACCGCAACTGCCCCAAAATTTCTGCCGCTAAGTGACACATTTGTTAAGTGAGTTTTGCCCCATTTTATGACCTTCCTTGCCACAGTGGTTAAGTTAGTAACAAGGTTGTTAAGTGAATCCGGCTTCCCCCGTTGACTTTGCTTATCAGAAGGTTGCGAAAAGGGATCACGTGACCCCAGGGACACTGCGACCGTCATAAGTACGAGTCAGTGGCCAAGTGTCCGAATTTTGATCTACAACGGTCGTAAGTGTGAAAAACTGTCATAAGTCACTTTTTTCAATGCTGTTGTAACTTCAAACAGCCACTAAATGAATAAATGACCTGGACAACTCACCCTAACATTCATATATAAAGGTTTGCAGAAGACCTTAAACTACAAGAAAGTTTAACCAACATTACTACTAAGCAAGCTTAGCACACAATACAAGTGAAGGCAATGGGTCTTCACTTAACCTGGTTTAATCGTGTTGTGTGAAACGAGCTCTTCGGCCAGTCGCAGGAAACAGTAGATTTTTCCTGCATCTTTTACCAAAACGGTTTGTAATTGTCAAGTACCACAACACACACATTAACTTAAAAGTCTAACTTCACTCGGCGTTTTCCTAATCAATGTAGTCTGGTGTTAAAACTTGTCTATAACTTGTCTCCAGTATATATTTTTGGTTATTCGAACCAACTTAAGAACTAAGGAGAAATTTCCTGATATAAGAACAATTAATCAGTGGGACATGTCGCCTTTGGAAGTTCTCCATCACTGGAGGTTCTCAAGCAGAGATTGGACAGCCATTTGACCAGGATGCTATAGGTTCTCCTGCTTGAGCAAGGAATTGGACTAGAAGACGTAAACAGTAAGTGTGAGAGGGATCTTGGAGTCCTAGTGGACAATACCTTAAACATGAGCCAGCCGGGTGCAGCAGCAGCCAAAAAAGCCAATACAATCCTGGGTTGTATAAACGGAGGCATAGAATCAAAATCACGTGAAGTATTCGTGCCGCTTTATAAAGCCCTAGTAAGGCCACACCTGGAATACGGCATCCAGTTTTGGTCACCACATTATAAAAAAGATGTTGAGACTTTGGGAAAAAGTGCAGAGAAGAGCAACTAAGATGATTAAAGGTCCTGGAGACTAAAACATACGAAGAACGGCTGCAGGATTTGGGAATGGCCAGTCTAGAGAAAAGAAGGACGAGGGGTGACATGATAGCAGTCTTCCAGTATTTGAGGAGCTGATGAAAAGAGGAGGGGGGTCAAACTATTCTCCAAAGCACCAGAGGGCAGGACAAGAAACAATGGTTGGAAACTGACCAAAGAGAGAAGCAACCTGGAATTAAGGAGAAACTTCCTAGCAGTGAGGACAATTAACCATTGGAACAGCTTGCCTTCAGAAATCGTGGGTGCTCCATCACTGGAGGGTTTTAAGAAGAGACTGGACAGTCACTTGTCTGAGACGGTATAGGTTCTCCTGCTTGAATGGGGGGCTGGACTAGAAGACCTCCAAGGTCCCTTCCAGCTCTATTCTATTCTATTCTATTCTATTCTATTCTATTCTATTCTATTCTATTCTATTATTTCCTATTCTATTATTTCCTATTCTATTCTATTCTATTCTATTCTATTCTATTCTATTCTATTCTATTCTATTCTATTCTATTCTATTCTATTCTATTCTATTCTATTCCATTCCATTCCATTCTCCAAAGCCCCCGAAGGCAGGACAAGAAACAACGGATGGAAACTAATCAAGGAGAGAAGCAACCTGGGATTAAGGAGAAACTTCCTGACAGCGAGGACAATTAACCAGTGGAACAGCTTCCCACCAGAAGCTGTGGGAGCGCCAACCCTGGAGGTTTTTAAGAAGAGACTGGACAACCATTTATCTGGAATTGCGTGGGACCTCCTGCTTGAGCAGGGGGTTGGACTAGAGGACCTCCAACAAGGACCCTTCCAACTCTGTTACAGTATTCTGTTATTCTGATTGGCAAAGTTCTCCTCCTGTACTGTCCATTCTCCAACCCTTCCCTCCATCCTTTCCTTCTCCCCTCCCCGTTTGCATCTTTGATTAAATCCCCGCCTCCCTCTTCCACCTGTGCAGAAGCCAACTCACCGCATAGAAGCCATGCCCAGAATCCGAACAGGGGGCCCCGCAGCAGCTCCTTTGGGCTTTCCATGGACCAACCGGTTGACTTTGCTGGAGAAGACCACCGGGTGACTGAAGTCCTCCAACAGGACCAAGTAGGATGTCCTATGGGACTTGTGGGTCCTTATAAGAGGTGGGAAGGGGGCTGTGCCCGTAGCCACGCCCCCTTTCATCCAATTCTCTGGTTACAGCCGGAGGGCCAGGAAGAAATAACTAAGGTTAAACAAAGGTGGCTTCCATCTCACAGAATAATTGAATAAGGGAATTGGAAGGGACCTTGGAGGTCTTCTAGTCCAACCCCCTGCTCAAGCAGGAAACCCTATACAGCAAGTCCTTGACTTATTATTACTATTACTATTACTATTATTATTAAAATACCCAGATAAGAAGACATTAACACCAAGATTAACACCAGACCAACAACTAAGCTGTAAAGAATACCCCAATCAAGAAATTATCAACTCAGGCGAACAATCAAACAGTAAATAAGGACCCACCAAGAACAGGGGTCTTTAAACTTGGCCCTTTTATGACTTGTGGACTTCAGCTCCCAGAATTCCTCAGCCAGCGTGGGGGAACTATGGCCCCTTCATGACTTGCGGACTTCAACTCCCAGAATTCCTCAGGCAGGATGGGGGAACTATGGCCCCTTCATGACTTGCGGACTTCAACTCCCAGAATTGAAGTCCACAAGTCATAAAAGGGCCAGGTTTGAAGACCCCTGGCCAAGAACATTCCCACCAGCACTGACAGAGCACTAGCAGACTGGCTGGGGAATTCTGGGAGTTGAAGTCCACTCCTCTTAAAGTTGTCAAGGTTGAGAAACTTTGGTCTACCGTACAGCTAGTCCCTGACTTACCGCCACCATTGAGCCCAAAATTTATGTTGCTATGTTGGTTAAGTCAGCTTTGCCCCATTTTATGACCTTCCTTGCCACCATTATTAAGTGAATCACTGCAGTTGTTCAGTTAGCTACACGGTTGGTAAGCGAACCTGGTTTACCTATTGACTTTGCCTGTTGGAAGGTCGCAAAAGGGGATCACTGCCACCATTGTAAATGTGAGTCAGTTGCCAACGGTCTGAAGTTTGATCACGTGAGCCTGAGGATGCTGCAACGACCGTTAAGTGTGAAAAATGGTCATCGGTCACTTTTTTTCACCGTGACTTCAAACGGTCACTAAATGAACTATTGTTAAGTTGAGGACCGTTTGCACAATTTCGGACAAACGGGCTGCCCAGTCCCTTCTTGAAAATCTCCATGGATGGAGCACCCATCTCTACAACTTGAATGAGAATTCACTCATGAATGCTTTGGCGTATGATTTTTTTTGAGTCAGCAATATATCTACTTAATTGTCATGTTATCCACCACTCAACTAGCCACTTAAACATAGAGTACTTTGTCAAATAAGTTGACCCCCCTCTTCTCAGGGGCTGCCCCAAAGAAGAGGGGGGTCCACCTCTTCTCCAAAGCGCCCGAAGGCAGGACAAGAAGCAACGGATGGAAACTCATCAAGGAGAGAAGCAACCTGGGATTAAAGAGAAACTTCCTGACAGTGAGGACAATTAACCAGTGGAACTACTTACCACCAGAAATTGTGGGTGCTCCATCACAGAAGAGATTGAGAGAAAAAAAAGATGATTAGAGGACTAGAGGCTAAAACATTTGGGTATAGGCAGTCTAGAGAAAAGGAGGACCAGGGGGGACATGAAAACAGGCTTCCAGGATTTGAGGGGCTGCCACAAAGGTACAAGCACAGATTAGGTGAAACCTGGTTCAAAAACAGTCACTGTGAGAGGGACCTTGGAGTCTTAGTGGACGATCCCTTAAACCGGAAGGCAGGACAAGAAGCAACGGATGGAAACTAATCAAAGAGAGAAGAAACGTGGAACTAAGGAGGAATTTCCTGACAGTTAGAACAATTAACCAGTGGAACTGCTTGCCACCAGAAGCTGTGAATGCTCCAACACTGGAGGTTTTTAAGAAGAGATTGGGCAACCATTTGTCTGAAATGGTAGAAGGTTTCCTGCCTGAGCAGGAGGTTGGACTAGATGACCTCCAAGGTCCCTTCCAACTTTATTACTACTACTACTACTACTACTACTACTATTATTATTATTATTATTATTATTATTATTATTATTACATTGCTGAAATTAAGATATATTATGTTCCTTGCATTCCCATAGTCTACTAAATCATCTTGCACTACCATTACACAGTCTACAATAAAATAATATAGTGGTAGTCCCCGACTTACAACAGTTCATTTAGTGACCGTTCAAAGTTGCAACGGCACTGACAAAAGTGAGTTAGGACCATTTTTCACACTTACGACCGTTGCAGCCTCCCCAGGGTCAACGTGGTTTACTTTTGGATGCTGGGCAACCGGTTCATATTTATGACGGTCGGCAGTGTCACGTGATCCCCTTTTGACAATGGGAGAGCCAGATTCACTGAACAACCGTGTTACTAACTTAACCACGGTAGCGATTCACTTAACAACGGTGGCGAGAAAGGTCGCAAAACGGGGCAAGACTCACTTAACCAATTTCTCACTCAGCAGCATAAATTTGGTGATCGTAAGTCGAGGAACCGCCTGTATTAGAGGAATAACAAGAAGAGAAAAAGGAGGATGTTGCTACAAATGTTGTCAATGCAGCTGGAGTCTTCAGGATTCTATATGTTGAAAGAAAAATCTTCATCAGGGTCCAGTCCAAGCCGGGAATCAAATAAAATGGAGACTGCTTTAGAAAGAAAGTTGCAATTTATTGAAGAGCAGAGCCAGACAGAAAGATGGCTCTGGGAAAACTGATCACATGTAGATGAGAGCAGTGGGTTTTTATACCTTCTTGGGCTTTTGTTTGGAGTTGTTCCTGTGGCATGAACTTTGACCTGAGTCTGAGTGTGCCTTTCTGGTATTCTGGTGGTGGTGGGTTAATCCTATTATGTCAGAAAAGGTCATATCCTGCTTCCCTGGGCCTGTGGGTGATGGCTATGTCCTGTGTTGGATTTTTTGGGTGTGAGGGATTGTTGATTCTAGGGATCTTTGTCTTTCTAATCCCATCAGCTCCAAGCTTCCTGGTTCCAATCTTTCTGACAGGATTATCACATCTGCATTTCTGCAGACCTGGTTTGTTTGGGGCAGAGAGACTTGGGGCTTTTAAGAAAAACTGGGCATGCTTTTCTGCCTTTTTAAGATCCTTTGAGGAAATATAATATTCTGATCTTTTAATATTTATTTCTCTGGGGTGGGGGGCTGACTTCCCACATATAAATCAGAATCAGAATAGAGCTGGAAGGGACCTTGGAGGTCTTCTAGTCTAATCCCCTGCTCAGGCAGGAAACCCTATACCATCTCAGACAAATGGCTGTCCAGTCTCTTCTTAAAAACCTCCAGTGATGGAGCACCTACAACTTCTAGTGGCAAGCTGTTCCACTGGTTAATTGTCCTCACTGTTAGGAAGTTTCTCCTTAATTCCAGGTTGCTTCTCTCATTGATTAGTTTCCATCCGTTGCTTCTTGCCCTGCCTTTGGGTGCTTTGGAAAATAAGTTGACCCCCCTCTTCTTTGGGGCACCCCCTCAAATACTTAAAACACTTCTATCATGTCCCCCCTAGTCCTTCTTTTCTCTAGATTAGCCAAACCCAAATCCTGCAACCATTTTTCGTCTCCAGGCCTTTAATCACCTTAGTTGCTCTTCTTTGCACTTTTTCCAAAGCCAGACGACGTGTGGACTTCAACTCCCAGAGTTCCTCCCCCAACATGGTTGCCAATGGCGATCACATGACCCTGAGGTGGCTAGATTGAGGAATTCTGGGAGTTGAAGTCCACAGTACTTTAAGTTTGGAGACCCCCAAACGAGCCAGTGTTTTACAACGGTCGCAGCATCCCGAAGTCACATGTTTACCATTTGCGATCCTCCTAGCCCAGGGGTAGGCCACCTTGGCTCTTTTATGACTCGTGGACTTCAACTCCCAGAATTCCTGAGCCAGCCATGCTGAGGGGAAAGGGAGAGATTTCCAAGCTGAGCCATGCTGGCTCAGGAATTCTGGGAGTTGAAGTCCACCAGTCATGAAGGGCCATAGTTCCCCCATGCTGGCTCAGGAATTCTGGGAATTGAAGTCCACGAGTCATGAAGGGGCCATAGTTCCCCCATGCTGGCTGAGGAATTCTGGGAGTTGAAGTCCGCGAGTCAGAAAAGAGCCAAGGTTGCCTACCCCTGTCCTAGCCAGCTTCCACTAAGCAAAGTCAGTGGGGGAAAGCCGGGTTCGTTTAACGACCCCGTGATTCACTTAACAACCGCAATAACCGCTGCCCGAAAAAGTTCGTAAATTCGGCCTCGATTTCCCATAACCTCCATCTTGTTCAGCAATGGAAATTCTGATCCCCCTCCTGGTCATACGTCGAGAACTACCTGTTCCCGGAGTCTACTCACGGCGTACCTTGACGAGAAGTCACCTGGTCTGCCTAGGCGAGCCACCCACTCACCCATCCTTGGAAGGCGCCTAGCAATTTGAGTCTCCAGTTATGGTTGAGGGTCCTCCGGGGCATAAATGTGCTAACGGCGCTGCGGTCCATTAAATCTGCTGATGAGGTCACAGACCATGAAGCGCTGAGGGCTCTCTTGATCACCTGCCACTCATTCTTGGCCCGGTGAGTCAAAGAAAAGGGGCATTAGGTCGCCAGCCCATGAAAAAAAAAAAGGCCTGGATGATAACCTCTGCGCCTCGGGGACGGGGGCGATAAACGTCATCGCGTCCCGCCGCTATCAGAAGGATCTCAGAAGGTCTTTAAAAAAAAAAGAAAGGCGATTATGGGGGGGGGTCTTCTCACACACACACACACACACACACACACACCCGCGCGCGAATTCCAGAGTTATTCTTCATCAGAACGCATAAAGTTATGAGCTTGTTCATTTGGAGCATGGAATTTTCCAGAACTGGCCTTGGCGGGGGAGTGGATTGAACATAAAAATTGTCCCTCTTAAATTCACGGCGAGGACGAGTAGTCCTTGACTTGCAACTATTCGTTTAGTGGCCGTTCAAAGTCATAACGGCACCGAACAAAGTGAAGTTATGATTGTTTTTCACACTTGTGAATGTCTGGAAGAAAACAGCCAAACTCAAGAGCACCAAGGATCCCCAAATCCTTCTCCACCCTTCACCCTTCCTTCTCCCAACAGTGATGATGTTACCTTGTTGGGTCATGAAACGTCTGCAAGAAAAAAAAACCTGATCAGAGAGCACGAAAGACCCTCACGTTCCTTCTCCTCCCCTTCGCCCTTGTTCCTCCTCCTCCTCCTCCTCCTCCTCCTCTTCCTCACAATCCTCCTCCCTTCTAGCACTGATGATGTTCCCTAGTTAGGTCATGAAATGTCTGCAAGAAAATAACCAAGCTCAGAGAGCACCAAGGACCCCCCAGTCCTCCTCCTCCTCCTCCTCCTCCTCCTCCTCCTCCTTCCAACATCGATGATGTTACCTTGTTGGGTCATGAAACAGAGAGCACCAAGGACCCCCGTAGTCCTTCTCCTCCCCCCCTCCTCCTCCCTCACTCCCATTCTAGCATCGATGATTCCCCATTACTGGCTGGGGAATTCTGGGACTTGAAGCCCACCTCTCTTGGTTGAAAAAGATTGAAACCCTCTGCCCAAAGTGGAATCTATTTTGGAATTTTAAAAAAATAAGCACATTCTAAAAAAAAAAAGTTGAAGATTGCCCCGTTATTGTTTTGGGAAAAGTAATTGCTAAGATGTAGAAGTCCAAAATTTATTAGGATAGAATAGAGCTGGAAGGCACCTTGGAGGTCTTCTAGTCCAGCCCCCTGATCAAGCAGGAGGACCTATGCCATCTCAGACAGGTGATTGTCCAGTCTCTTTTTAAAAACGTCCAGCGATGGAGCGCCCACGATTTCTGGTGGCAAGCTGTTCCACTGGTTGATTGTCCTCACTGTTTCTCCTTAATTCCAGGTTGATTCTCACTTTGTTCAGTTTCCAACCGTTGTTTCTCGTCCTTCCCTCTGTTGCTTTGGAGAATAACGTGACCCCCTCTTCTTTGGGGCAGCTCCTCAAATACTGGAATACTGCTATCATGTCTCCCCTGTTTCTTCTTTTCTCTAGACCGGCCAAACCCAAGTCCCGTAGCCGTTCTTCGTATGTTTTTGCCTCCAGGCCTTGGATCATCTTAGTTGCTCTTCTCTGAATTTTTCCCAGACTCTCAACATCTTTTTTGTGATATGTTTTTTTTTTTGTGATATGATATTAGCTATGGATCAGTCAGAATAATCAATGGTTCTGTCTTGGAAATCTTTGCTTCTCCTTACCAAATCTTTGACGGAAAGAGGCTTCAATTGAGAATCATTTGCCTAGACCTCTTCTTGGTGTCGTTTTATTTTATTCATGTATTAAAGTTATTTGCCGCCTATCTGGCGACAAGGAATCATTGTCAGTATCTGGAAGGAGAATCAGAAAACCTTCTACGTTCTCCAAGGTGAACTTTTGCCAAAGGGTTGACCTTCGGGCATTTGTTTTCCTGATTTGGCCAAACTGATTTGAGAGTTAATAGGTGATCTTAATAGTCATGTTGCATAACCTGGTTTGGGAGGGGAACTTTTCCTTCCAGCCTTCCAAACACTTTCCAAATTAATGATCTGAATCTTCCGCAGTGGCGTCACAGCGTTGGCCAAACCGATGAACCGTTCAGCTGGACACTCATCGCCCGAGGTGTTGAAATATTTTCGATTGGGGGAAACAAAAATGACCGTTGCAAAAAGGGACCCAGGGTCTTTTACTGCTCCCCACTCCCCCCCCGGGGCAGATGTCAAAGAACCCAGCCTTTATACATTATTGTTTTCCTTCAAATGATGCTTGTGGTTATTTCCAAGTTTCTTTGTGGATTCTCGGGGATCGATTCTGTACAACTCAGGGCCCACCATTCATTCTATAATTCTCCTTTTTTTTTTTTTTTTGTCTCCCAAACCAGAGTCAAGTCTGCTTAGTTAACAAGCTGCAGAAATTCCAGCCCTTTTCAGGAATTAACAGAATAACAGAGTAGAATAACAGAACAGAATAACAGATATAACGGAATAACAGAGCGGGAAGGGACCTTGGAGGTCTTCTAGTCCAACCCCCTGCTCAGGCAGGAAACTCTATACCATTTCGGACAAATGGCTGTCCAGTCGCTTCTTAAAAACTTCCAGTGTTGGAGCATTCACCACTTCTGGAGGCAGGTTGTTCCACTGGTTAATTGTTCTGACTGTCAGGAAGTTTCTCCTTAGTTCCAGGCTGCTTCTCTCCTTGGTGAGTTTCCATCCATTACTTCTTGTCCTGCCTTCAGACACCTTGGAGAATAGCTTGACTCCTTCTTCTTTGGGGCAGCCCCTGAGATATTGGAAGATGCTATCCTGTCACCCCTGGTCCTTCCAGACAGGCTAGATTCAAGAAATCCCGCCTACCTGAAAGCTGAACGTTTCCAGAATTGTGGCTAGAAGGTAAGAGTGTAAGATCAAGCGAGGTTTCCTTCTACAAGTAGGTCTCGACTTGCAGCTACAATTGGGAGCAGAACAATTGGGAAGTCGGCTGGAAAGATCGCAACTTGTGATCATGACACACACACACACATACACACACCAGGATGCTGCAATGGTTGTAAAATACGTGTCGGCTGTCAACCGTCCAAATTTTCATCACGTGACTGCAGGGACTCTGAGACAGTCGTAAGTGAGAAAACTGGTTGTATGTCAGCTTTTTTTCCCAGCCCTGTTGTATCTTCGAGCCGTCATTAAATGAATGGCTGTAAGGCGAGAACTACGTGGACCAAGACTCTATTGCTTCATTTTTTTTTGATGACTTGAAAATAATTGCTTTTCTTTTGGTTTTAGTACATTTTATTAAACGTTTTACCCCCCCCCCCAAAAAAATAGAAACTAACCCAAACAGGGAGAAGGAGAAGGAGACGGAGAAGGAGAAAGGGGAAAGGAAAGGAAAGGAAAACAGAAGGAAAGAAGAAAAGGGAAGTGAAGGGAAGGGAAGGGAAGGGAAGGAAAACAGAAGGAAAGGAAAGGAAAAGAAAGGAAGATGGAAGGAAGGAAGGAAGGAAGGAAGGAAGGAAGGAAGGAAGGAAGGTGAAAGGAAAGGAAGATGGAAGGAAGGAAGGAGGAATGTGAAAGGAAAGGAAAGGGAAGGGAAAGGAAGGGAAGGAAAACAGAAGGAAAGGAAAGGAAAGGAAAGGAAAACTGAAGGAAAGAAGAAAAGGAAAGGAAAGGAAAGGAAAAGGAGAAAAGGGAAAAGAGAAAAAGTGAAGGAGAAATAAAATAAAGAGAAAAAAAGCTTCCAATTCATTCTGCAAAGGAATCCAAATATAAGTACTTTAACAATATTAACTGATTACATAAAACTGAACTTACTTTTTTTCCTTTATCCAGTTTCTTTTAATCATCCAAACCACAAATGTTGAGTTTGTTTGTTTGTTTTAAATGCAAGAAGTCTATAAAGGGTTTCCAGCCAGGCATTAAGGCAGAGATAGTCCCTTTTCTAATCAAAGGTTCATTGAGCCCTCTCTGTGACTTCCATCATTCTTCATTTCTATTCCTCCAGAGTAGGCGGGGTCCAACCATTCCACTTTTGTGCTTAGAATAGCCTTGCTGCAAAAAAATACAGGTAGTCCTCAACTTAGGATGGCAACTGGGCCCAAACGTTCTGTGGCTAAGCGAGACCGTTGCTAAGTGAGTTTTGCCCCATTTTACGACTTTTCTTGCCACAATTGTTAAGGGAATCGCTGCAGTTGTTAAGTTCGTAACCCGGTTGTTAAGTGAATCTGGCCTCCCACGTTGGCTTCGCTTGTCAGAAGGTCGCAAAAGGGGATCACGTGGACCCCCCCCCCCCGGGACACTGCAACGGTCATAAATACGAGTCAGTTGCCCAGCATCTGAGTTTCGATCATGTGACCCTGGGAGTTGCTGCGACGGTCGTTAAGTGTGAAAAGCAGAAATAAATCGCTTTTTTCAGTGCTGTTGTAATTTTGAACCGTCACTAAAGGATTATAAGTGGAGGAATATCTGTATATATTTGCCTTTTCCAAAAATGGATTAGACCAGTTTAGTTTAGTTGATGGAGTATAAAACAGCACCTGGCATATTTTTTTTCGCCTTGTTTTCCGAGTTTTTTTTTTGCAATCAGAGCTATAATTGCTAGCCAGTTACTGAAGCTCAACACAGGGGTGTAACTACAATTGCATTATTTCCAACCACTTTTGAGGCAAAAAAAGCCACACAGCAACCACACTCCCTGTTGAGCGCGTTACAACATTCGTCTATTTATTTGTTCAACGTATTAAGCTGTAGTCTTAC